>JAZGLO010001227.1:0-21508 GCA_036873155.1 Biomphalaria sudanica | reverse complement strand
CAGTCAACCCAAACTCCTAATATTCCTGGCTACACCACTCAATCACCATCTCCTGGTGTCTTTGGTAGTACACCGACTCCTGGAGTACCTTTCACAACATTACCAGGTAATTCATTTTTTTTTTTCAGTTTAATATTATTTCTAAGTGAGGATAAGAAGTCTAATTGATACAGTTCAGGTTTAATTCCTGTTTTTTTATTCCATATTTATGGATTTTACCATCCACTTTCAATGAATATCTGATCTCAGAAAAAAATTTGTTTATCAAGTTAAATACATAATAACTATTCTTGTAAAGTATTGGCTACAGGATCTTATCACTATCATTTGCATTTAAATTTAAAATGTATGCATTATCATTTTCTATTTTATTTTGTAGGCAAGGGAATTAATAATGTAGTTTTTGTTGGCTCTTATTTTGAATATAATTGCCTGATTTTTTAAACTGTTTATTTCTTTTCTGTCTTAGGAGTGATCTGTAATGTCCCTATGAATGTTAACAATCCAAGTATCATAACTAACACTCAGATGACATCTTCAAGCTATTCAGGACCACAGACAACAGCAGCAGATGGTAGATTGGATAACAAATTGAGCTCTTGGATTCCAGGGTATACTATCAGACAAAAGTTTTTTATTTTTAATATATCTACTTAAGTAGCTCTAATTGCTTTATACTGCTAATGCTAATTTTTGTTGCTTTAAATACAAACAGAATAGTTGACATGTACCAGTGGCATCAAATAGATTTCAAGACGCCACAGAATTTATCTGGTGTCCTCACTCAAGGAAGTCCCAACTCTGAGAAATGGATCTCATCATTTACCATCAGTACCAGCATGGATGGCTACACTTTCTTCCCAGTAGTTAATGACAACAAGCAAGTTGTTCTGTATAATGCCAACTCAGACAAAGATTCAATCATTAGAAATTATTTCCCACGAGTAAGTCTACACAATTTTTTTTTAAATTTACACAACTTGTTCTAAACTATTTTTTTAAATATTTAAAAGTGAATATTGCATCAAAAAACTGATGTTTGTAAAATGTTTTACATGTTTGGGATGTTCCAGTAAAATTGAAGATAATCTACCTCCCATGAACCATAAATCATCTAGATGATGGAATGACAGTCCAGTGCACATACCACACAATCAGGCAGCCTTCTATATGATATAGGAAGCTGATAGATCAATCCTATGACAAAATTATTTTTTCTCATTCTAAGTGTTTTGTTTCAGATATAAACTAATTTTATATTAAAAATGCTTCTTCATTTGTTTACCATTGTTTATTTCAGCCAATTGTTGCTAGATTTGTGAAATTGATTCCTGTCACATGGGCACCAGATGGTCCTGGGTTAAGAGTGAACTACATTGGTTGTTCATTTGAGACTGGTGTACCCACTGTGCCATTTATAGTCAACACTCCACCGACCATTCACCCACCCATCACTGCTAGCCCAACACCCATGGGAGGTGTAAATACAATAGAACCAGGTCAGAGGACAGTTTATCAACTTTATTTTTTTATGTCTACACATAAAGCATACATTTTATGTTGGACTCTATCTATAATGAATGAAATATGTAGCTCAATAAAATAGAGGTTAAATTCAGATAATCTGGATTCTGAAAATTGTATGTGGAAGCCACATTATCTACTGACTCTTAGCTTAGATTTCTTGTGAAAATGCCATTTAAAATGAATTGTGACTTCATTTAAATAATTAATAATAATAATTATTATTTTTGGCATATTATAGTGTCTTTGAAATGGACTTTCATATAATTACATTAAAATAGTATCATTAATATTTGTTAACACAAGTTGAAGATATTGCATGTGAAAAATGGAAAGGAGTTGTGTATTTATATATTTTTTAAGACTAATGCTTATTTATTTATTTAAAATCGTGAAGGAATTAAAATGTTGGCTCATCAGTAATTAAGTTTTCAGCTGATCACTGCAGTCATTAATTAATTTCATTTAAATTATTGGAGTCAGTAATTTGTAAGCTTTGTATGAAAAAGTATCTAAAAAATTAAAGGATTTTATATTGTTACATCCTTTTCACTTATTTTAAACTAGTAATAGTAGTAACAGAAGTCAGATATCTAGACTTAGAGCCAATAGATTTAAAGGTGTGATGCCACATTTAAGATAGTAGGGCAATAACTTACCTTTTTTTTTTTGATGTGTTGAAAACTTTTCAGAAAGCATCAATAACTAAGTAATTACTTTTAGAATAACTATTTTTTTTTACAGTACAGCATTAGATATAAATCATATAAAAATTACCACAACTTTCTTTTTAAGTACAGAAGTTTGTTAACATTGTAATACTTTGTTTGACTTGACTAGCAATATCATTTATATTAATTAATTAATAATATGCTTTTAAGTAACTTAAGTATGCAATTAGTAATTTTTTTGTTAACTGATTGAATTAAAGGTTGAAATTGTTTATGTTTCTTCACCAGTATGTACAAAGAGCATGGGCTTACAAAATCAAAGAATCATCTCAGATTCCCAAATAACAGCTTCATCCAGTGCCAGTGGTCATGGGCCTGAACTTGCCAGACTTTCCAAGTTTTATGAAGGTTCCTGGATGCCAGCGTAAGTTAAACAATGAAATGGAAAGCATTAAAACACTGTGTACTGTTTAGATATAAGATTGTTTTGTTAATGTGTTAATGTAAACCTGAACATAGCCTCTCCTCACTGGATTTGTTTTGTTTGTTTCTTAGCATCACAGATACAGCACCTTATATCCAAGTTGACTTCCAAGAGTGGAAATATTTATCTGGTGTGATCACACAAGGTGAAGGTATGGCTGACAGATGGACTAGGGAATATGAAGTCTACTTAAGCACAGATGGCTCACACTTTTATCCATACTCTGACAAACAGGACGGAGTGCCCAAATCATTTAAAGCCAATGCTGACTCAAATACTCCAGTCACAAACTACTTTATGCAGAATGTTTTTGCAAGATATATTAGAATTGTCCCCATAGACAAACATTTTGGCTATGCCCTCAGGTAATAATTAAATTATATAATTTTATTAATTAAAAGTTAAACTTTAAGCTTTATATTTTTTTTAAATCGTTTAAAAATCTAAAACAGTATCTAAGTCAGAGATGCAGTTATTATAAAATTCTAGTTTCTTTTCCAAACCTACAGGCTATTAGGGAAGGCTAAATAGAGTTTAACCATTGCATGGTCAATATTTTGAGAGGGTGTCCTGGGGCCTGCACTACCATATATTTTCATTACTTCCCTTAACAGATTTGAGATAACAGCCAAGTGCAACTGCATCTGTGACTTTTTGACATTCTTGTAATATTTGGTGGCGTATTTTTCTTGGAATTTTGTTTTATGTTATTTTTCATCTCTTCTGCTATTTTTGCATATAATAACTGTAAACTAGGTAGACAGTATTTGTGTGCATTGACAATCTGAAGCCTCATACTAATGGGGAAGGAAGTGTAAAATAAAGTTATCTGATTGATTAAACTGATAATGTTGTATCACTTAGGTTCGATGTCATTGGATGTAATCCGTCACAAGAAATACCCTTGCTGACAACAAGAGCACCACTTTATTCTATTCCTACACAGCCAACGACTCAAAGTCCAACACTCCCTGATCATCAAACTGGAAGTACTTTAGCTCCAACACCATCAACTCTTCCACCTATTGATGGTAAGATATTTTTGAGCCTTTATCATAATCATCTGGCAATGTTCTTTGCCTTAAACTTAAATATTAGCTTTAACCCTTGTTGTTCAGCCAATATATAGCAGCAATTAAATCTCTGCTGTGTCTCTAATTTAACTTAAAACTTGTGGGTCTATGTAGCCATGGGAAAGACTGCAATCTTCCTTAATATATGGATGAGCTTTTTTATTTACTTTCTTTTCATTTTTACATTTCTGATAATTTTCCCTTCCTTCTCCTTTCTATTGGGCCTCGTTTCTTTTGATAGATTTTCATTCCTTTTTACTGTTGATTCTTTTAAATGTTACTGTTAAAAAAAGGAGACTTTCCATGTGGAGATTTATTTGCAATTACTTGAAAGGGTTTTTCATTCACCTTTTTTAACTTTTGAAAGTTATGCTTATGAGTCAGTCTACCATACATCCAGTGATCAGGTAGAGGTTAACATTACCATTAACATTGCCACTTTTGTTCTAATTAGATTTTAGGAGGATTGGTGGTCACTTAGTATTATTATATGAGAAACCAAAACTGCTTGGTTATGGCTTGGCCACCTAACAGGGGGCTTGAGTTCAATGTCTGACTTGAGCAGAGTTGTGTTTGCTGAGGGCCTAAAAGCAGCACAAAACCTTCTTCCAGATCCCCCATTCTCCACTATTCACAAATGATCCAGTGCCCTATGGTCCAATCTCATTTGTGAATTAGTTTCTTTATAAAATGGTTAGCTATGGAGTAGCTGATATTTTATCCTGAACAGGAGAAACTTAAAGTGTCTTTTTTTTATTACTCACACAATAGTGTTTTTTTTTCATTGATTAGTCTTAATTTACATATAACCTAACAAAATTCTTTCACAGTATGTCTTGTTCCCATGGGAGTGAGTAGCCATTATCTTGTAAGAGATGACCAACTGACCTCATCCTCCAATATTGACCAGAATCACACAGCAGCTGATGGCAGACTGTACAACACAAAGTCCAACTCATCTGGTGGATCATGGATACCTGGGTTTGTAGACGCATTATTAACATTTTGCTTACTTATATATGTTGATTCTAATTCTAATCCCATATAGAAATTTAAACATTTCTAAGCAAGAGAAGTAATTTTAAAGTGTCAACTCTTTACAAGGGTGTTTCTGGCAATCACACTTTTCTTCCACCTTTTTTTTCAATGCTAAACAAATGCTGAATACTTTTTTAGAGCAGCATGAGTTAACAGTTGAAGGTCTTTTGATTGATGACTGGCAAGATATGAGAACATGTCTGAACTATTGAGATAAAATGAGTTCAGTAGTCACACAACACCATTAAAAACCAAAGTCATAGAAATATTCAAATAGATATAAATGCTGTATAGACTAAACTTCACATCCTGTTTTATAATATAGTTTATAAGTGCAAGAAATGGAAACATTTCATGTGCTTTCTTTAATTAAAAATTGTTACAATAGAATAATCTAAAATCATATTGATTAAACATTTCCATATTTCAGAGCACAACAGCAGCAGTGGCTAATGGTAAACTTTAATAAGCCAACACTTCTGTCAGGAGTTGTGACACAAGGCAGCCCTGATTCATCTCGTTGGGTGAAGACATTCAACATCTACTACAGTGTCAATGGTGTGGACTTTATTCCATACACTTTGTACCCAGGAGACCAAACTCCTTACCTGTTCCATGGCAATAATGACAGTAACACACCTGTGAGAAATTTACTCAACCGTGAAATCATTGCCCAGTACATTAGGATTGTTCCAGTTGAAGCAGGACCTGGTGGCATTGGCCTACGATTTGATGTTCTTGGATGTATTCCACAAACACCACTAATTGTGACCCCAATACCACATGTCATAGAGCCACCAACACCAACTCAGGGAACTGGGTCAACACTTGTACCAACATTGCCACCTATTATTAGTAAGTTGTTTTTTTACATTTTTTAGTGAAACAATTCTATTCCCATCATGATCTAACAAGCATAATTAGTTTCCCCAAAGACCCTATAAGTAAATAACTAGTGAAGAAATGTTTATGTGACGAACAGTTAGAGAAAGAGTTTAGATTTTCTTTTCATAAAAAAATACAATAATATTTTGATTGACCTTAATATTATTCTGAAATGTTTATCTAGGTCATAGAAATATATTTGTTTCATAGGAAAAGCCCTAAGCATAGAAAGCTTAAGAATATGATCAGATCCAAGATATACATTTTTATCATCCTCTGTGGATAAGTCAAGACTTCATGGCTTGGTAGCCTAGCATTTATGCTCCAATAGAGATCGCTAAGTTCAATATATACTGGTATTGCCTTGAGTCATCCTTACTTTCAATGAGACAATGTGCATTTGATTTCTGCAGCCTGTGATATACCAATGGGAGTGACAAATCCAATGGTTGTCCATGACATGCAGCTGTCATCTTCTTCAGTATTGGATAGTTTGCATGGACCAACAAGAGGAAGACTCAATACTTATCAAGATGGTTCTCTAGCTGGAGGATGGGCCCCAAGGTAGTGCTTAAGCTTTTTAGGCCTACAGTTTTTTAACATAATAATTATCAATTTATAAAAACAAAAAACAAAAAAATTACTGTTACTATTGTGAGCAGGTTAGGCAGGCGCGAGTGGGAGAGACCTATTCTCTGCTCAACATTAAATTTTATTACAGTAGGCTGATGTTTGCACTACTGGGTGGGCTCAATCTGTGCACATCGGTATGGTGACCAAGGGGCTAGAGTCGCCTAAGTAACCAGATATACTAACTATACTAACCTAAACTAAATGAAAGCAAGATAACGAAACTTTAGTTTAGGATAAATAAACAAAACGGAACTTTATTTACATAAAAATAAAAGGAATCAATAATAAAATATAATATATACACTAACCACTATAAACAACCAATACCAACCCTCCTGCTACTAAACCTACACTACCACAAACATCAACAAACTTACCAAACCAACTATCTAACACAAACTGATCAAAACAACTATCTAACTAAAGAGAACTACAACTACCACACTGGACCTAGATCTACACAAACACACTACAATAAACTAGTCTAGATCTACAAAATTCTACTACTATAAACAACTCATAACTAACACTAAAACAAGAACACCTTAGTCTTAGTACATTACTATTATTAGTATTCACTAAGAACAGAAACAGACAAGATCTATACTATAACTAAGTTTACTAAGCCACTAAGTCTAAGGCTACACTACAAAAACAAAATAACACTAGATTCTAGATCTACAGCAAGAGTTACAGCAGAGTAATAGCAGTTATAATCAGCAGTTACTTTCAGCAGCTAAAAGCAGTAACACAGCAGTAACAATAGCCTGCAATACATAAAATCATATATTCTATTAGATTTAGAAAACTCAAAGCATGACTGATGGACGCCGCCATCTTTAAATCACATGCTTCAAACTAGAAAACTAGAAAAAAAAATAATTAAAATATATCTAGCATATTTACACACAGTGTGCCATAGATCTAGTAAAAGAAAATATAAAATAGTTACAAACTTACAGGCCGTCCCAGGTACAGAATAATAAAATAATTAGACGACAGACCACAAAGATCTTCAGCTGTCACACAGACAGATATGGTACTGACCACTGGTCAAATGTACACTCAACTGTTTTAAGACAGCATGAAGTACATCACTTTTATACTATCCCGCACTAACCTATATAAATATGCGGAAGTGCAACTATAAAATCTGACACTAACCTATAAAATATAAAAATAGATCTAACCTATACAACAAAAATACATATAAAACTAGCGCAGGGAGCGCAAGCTCACACTATCATCACTGTTACTTTCATTATTTTAATTTTTAATGTCTTTCAATGAGCATTTAGTTAAAAGTGAAGTTTTTTTGTTTTAAATCTAATTTGAACAGAATCAAATTAAATCTTAATTGTAATTGAGATGTTTGTGTGAAATTGAATGCAATTTTTTTCCTCAATAGAAATACTTAAATCTAACTTTTCTTTTTCAATGATATCGAGAGATCATTTTTATTATTATTTTTAGTTTTTTTAACTTAAATTACAATTAAAAAATAAATTTATCACAACTAAAAAATTTTTTTTTAAATTTCAGCAAAGCTGACAATTCACCCTTCATCCAAGTGGACTTTCTATCTCCATATCAAATCTCTGGAGTGACCACTCAAGGAAGTGCTGACCAACCATCTTGGGTCACCAAATACACAGTGTACTACAGCAATGACAGCATCAACTTTCAGCCTGTTAGAGACAACTCTGGCAACCCTCTTGTGTTTAGTGGTAACACTGACCAGTACACACCAGTGACACATTTCTTTCCAACTGTTTTGGCCCAGTACATTCAGATTAGACCAGTTGAGTCTCACAATTCAATAGCTCTGAGGTTTGATTTGTTTGGCTGCAAAGCTCCAGTGCCCCTGTTTGTTCCACCAATACACTCAACCTCAACTTTGGTGCCTACCATCAATGAAAAAACAACTTTAACACCACCAGCAGGTCACACTGATACCACTAAAGGACCAACAGAAGTTCCAATACCAACTCTACCAGGTAGACTAATCACCTTATGGGATTTAATTTATTCAATTTATGATCTAATTGTATTACTACAACAATAACCTAATAACAGATAATGTATTTTTTTTTGTCTATTTCTATAGGAATGACCTGTAATGTCCTAATGAATGTAGATAAACCAACTGTATTGCCCAACAGTTTACTTACTGCTTCAAGTACTCTTAACTTACAATCAACTGCTGCTGATGGACGTCTAGACAATGCATTGTCTTCATGGATTCCAGGGTAAGATTATAAGGACAGAGTTTTTGTGTTTGCTTTTTTCTTTTGTTCAAACATTCCTTCTCCTTGTTTTAGAATGCATCTACAGAGTTGAACTTTGTGTCCTTTTAGTGTTTTTTTTAGTTTCATTGGTAATGCCTAATTTCTATAAAAAGCTCACAGCTTAAATTATGCAGTTGATTCTTCTTTGTTTAATCTAAAGATGTTAAGCAAAAATGCTTTATTATTATAACTGCCATTCCTTGAAAGCTTAATCATTTGAAAAGTCCAGGTGTTTTGTATCCTAATGGATGCACACCAGTTGAAACTTTTTTTTAAAATGAGTATGGCCTACATTTAAATTTGATGTTTCCATTCTCTAGAATTATTGACAACAATCAGTGGCATCAGGTAGACTTCCAGACACCACAAAACTTGTCTGGTGTCATCACCCAAGGTAGTCCCAACACTGAACGCTGGGTCTCCTCCTTTGCAATCATGACAAGTATAGATGGCCTGACATTCTTCCCAGTATCCAATTTAGATGGCTCTGTTGTTGTGTTTGATGCCAACACAAATAAAGATACAGCAATTAAAAACTATTTCCCCCATGTAAGTAGTTTTTTTTACAATACCTCTATTCAAGTCAGAACTTCATGGAAGTCAGTTGGGCGGAACCTGAACAATGATCTCAAAAATGTCTCTAACAATTTTTTTTAAATTTAACAGTTGACGTATATCGTTGAGAAAAGAATAACTAGCTCGTCGGCCACATGGGGAAAACTCTAGTTTGACCATTATAATTTTTCAAAGTAAATAATAAAAAAATGTAAAGTTTGGCTTGTGTACTGATCTAGAGCCAACATTGGTTTCTTGAAAGGACTATTGCATTCAGAAATTTCAGAATGTAAGGCATTATTGATTCAAGATTTAAATAAATTAATGTTCAGGAAAATTGTGTGCATCATCTTCTAAGTCTAGATTTAAGCCCTATCATTGGAATTATTCAACAAAAGAGATTATCTAAGCTTTGCTTATATTTTTATGAAAATCTAATATAGATTCTAGAATTAGATCTAGACTAGATCTTAAGAGTTGTATGTGTTATAAAGTTCCCAAAAATGATTGGTTATTCTACAATGCCCGTTAACCTAATTGGTAAAATCATTCATTTATAACATTATTTTAACAATTCAGTTCGTATATTCATTTTAATTTTAAGTTCTGTACATATATTACTTTGAAATTTGTATTAATTCTACCTAATTAATATTGAAAGTGATTATAAAAAAGGGGAATGTGACTTATAGAAGCTAATATTGATATCTTTTGTCTCCAGACCCTGGTTGCTAGATTTGTGCGTCTTATACCCCAAACATGGGGTCCAACTGGACCTGGCTTGAGAGTGAATTACATCGGATGCTTCTCCTCTGCCATCCCAACTCTCCATACTGTTCCAACCAGCATACTACTTCCACCAACCACACCTTTGATATATACTGAAACACCACCTGTCATAAACAGCCCTACTCCAACTCCACAAGTCACTTCAGCTCCACAAGTCACTTATGATCTTTGTGAGTAATGTACATGATGTCACTTTTCTTTTCATTTAACTAGTTCATTCTCTTAACATAATAATAATAATATATTTGTTTGCTGGTGTTTTGCACTAAATTTAAACTTTGTATTCATAAAATGCTTTTCAGTATGTTCCAAAAACATGGGTGTACAGGATCAGAGAATTGTTTTAGATTCTCAAATAACTGCATCTTCAAGTGCCAGCAACCATGGACCAGAACTTGGCAGACTCTCAGAGTATTATGAAGGTTCCTGGATGCCTCTGTGAGTAGTTTCTTTCTTTTCTTTACTTTTCCTTTTTTTTTTTTCAAGTATACATACAAAATATATATTTGTTTAAATCTCTATAATAAGAATGACACAACTGCAATACTCATGCACAGGAAGAACACATTTTGGAAGGCAAATCTGTACATTTTAAATAAAAGTAAAGGTGTAGCTTAATTTTACATAAAAATATTTGGGTTTTTGTTGATGTTTTTTTTGCTAAAAATATTTGATAATTTAACAAAAATAATAGTCAAAATACTATTTAGAGTAAATAAGTCTTGAATTTTTTTTCTTTTAAAAAGTTTTTTTTTTTTATTCCAACAAGTTTTGTATACTTTGATTTGAATTGTATGTTGTTGTTGTTTTTTAATTTGTGAAGTGTTACTGATCAAGAGCCCTACATTCAAGTAGACTTCCAGGATCTGAAATTCCTGTCTGGTGTCATAACACAAGGTGAAGGTCAGAAAGACAGCTGGACATCAGAATACCAAGTATACTTAAGCACCAATGGCAAGGACTTCTATCCCTACTCTGACAGACAAGATGGCATTCCCAAAGTGTTCAGCGCTAATGATGACAATAACACACCTAGAACAAACTATTTTGTAAAGAACATCATTGCAAGATACATTCGTATTGTGCCCATTGGCAGCCACAGAGATGTGTCATTGAGGTTTTTAATTTTATATTTATATTGCTTTAATTATAGAGGCTTTTAGCATGACATTTTATGTAAATACAAGGGTGTGTGCAAATATTGAGTTTTAACCATTTAACTTAGAAATTTGTTGACCTTGCCATAGTTAGTAGGACTTGTGTCCATTTTTAATGCCTATATTAATTTATTGTAAATTTTAACAAACAATAACACAATCTTCTTGCATGAATACAGGTTTGAAATACTTGGCTGTAACCCTAACCCAATTTCTCAAGTCACAATACGAGTACCTTTATATGTGTACACTACTAGCCCAGCACCATCCACTCTCACACCATCCATCCACCAGGGTGGCAGCACACAATCTCCAACACCACCAACCTTGACCACTCCTGCTGGTAAGTAAATAATTAAAGATGTTTTTGTGCAATGGCATGTATTAATTATAAACAAGCATAATATTAAAAAAAACCTTTGTTAAAAAACAAAGCTTATCTAAAGCAGAAGAATTTCATATTAAAAACTATATCTACTTATAATGTGCAAGCTATTTCCCTTGTTTGATATCAAGTAAAATAATTAATTACCAATAATTAATTGACTAATTAACTATTTTTATTTATTTATTCATGATTTGTTAGGTACAAGAAATAATTTTTTAAATATCAACTTGATTGGATAATCCATGAAGGAGAAATAGCGTTATTTAAGGGGACTAAACCTAACAAATTTAGCCATATATGTGAACACTGAAGTATTAGTTTCCCTTGTAGCTACTAAATGAAATAATTAATTACCAGTAATTAATTGTCTAATTGGTTACTTTTTTATATTGATTCATGTCATGTCAATGAAAAATTGTGCATGGTTTCAACTTGATCCAAGAATGAAAGTGGGTTTGGGAGAAAAAAACATGTACACAATTTTTACCAGACAGACAGAGAGAGTGAGTTGATATAAGCTTTGAAAAAAAAATAAAAAAAGGCTGAGAGGAATGTTTCAAGATAATTCTTATAAAAGGAATTATATTACTATAGCCCTAATCCAGTATTTAAGACTGTTTCTTAGTTAATCTTAAGAAGTTTACAATGAACGGTTTAATGGCATTGAGATAATAGTCTCTTTCATAAAATTTGATTGTAGACTTGATCAGAAAAATTTTTTCTTTGAGAAAAGAGTTTTGCTAACTGATAATTTTCATCTTTAAAACAATGGGCTTGAAAAAAAGACTTCTATCTTAAGATGTCAGACACTGTTGGTTATTTTCAAGCTAACAGGTTTTAAGTTTAAGCAAAGATCTCCATGTCAAGACATATTCACAAAAAGATTTTGAAAATGTTTTATCAATTGTAGATCTAAGATTTCTAAGATATATGGAAGCATACATGTCTTCATAAATTAAAAGACTTTTAGAAATGATAGATTAAACCTAAAAATTGATTTCCCTACGCATATTACATTTGTATCTCAGAATGGTTTATGATGGAATACTGCTCTGGCATGTTTATATTTTGATAGTTAAAACTGTTTAATTGTGGATTACTCATGTTTTCTAACATAAGTTAAAACTGTTTAATAGTAGATTACTCATGTTTTCTAACATAAGTTAAAACTGTTTAATAGTGGATTACTCATGTTTTCTAACATAAGCCACTAAATGTGTATGACAGTAGGCTACCATACTTTTTTATGCTGGTAAACTGTATTCTTGTCTTCAGTATGTACGATCCCCATGGGTCTGAGCAGCCATTACCTAATAAGAAATGACCAACTGACCTCATCATCCAACATAGACCAGACACACACAGCAGGTGATGGTAGACTTTACAACACTAAGTCAAACTCATCTGGCGGATCATGGATTCCTGGGTTAGAGAATATTATTTTACTTTTATTTTTTAAACTTTTATTCAAGCAAAAGAAATTCACCAATTGAAGGACTAGTTAATGGTCTAAAAGAAGTTGAGATTCAATCTACTTATTATATTTTATTCTACCACTGCTAGCAAATAAGAGCTGCAATAGTATTGAGCAGAATATTTGTTGTTAGACATCTGGCTTTGTGTTGCTTTCACTCTTCAATCTCTTATAAATGTTTTTTTTAGTATCCTTTGTATCTGTGAGTATATGCTCTGAGGACAGGTTTGTTGGTTGATATTCAAACTAGTGGCATAACCAATATAATCTTTTTTCTGCTTACTATTAGGTATTGTACTAAACATCCTTCAAATGGGATCATTCCTAAGAACAGTAAAAATTTCAAAAGATTTAAACTGATTCTGATATTTTTAAAATTATTTTTCTACTAATATTTTTTTTTTTGTTTAAAAAAAGGTCTGAAACAAATCAATGGATCACTGTCAACTTTAATGAGCCCAGACTTTTGTCTGGAGTTGTGACACAAGGCAGCCCAGATTCAACTCGTTGGGTGAAGACATTTAACATCTACTACAGTGTCGATGGTGTTCACTTTATACCATACACTTTGTATCCTGGTGATCAAACTCCTTACCTGTTCCATGGCAACAATGACAGTAACACACCTGTAAGAAACCTGTTCAATCGTGAAATCATTGCCCAATATATTAAGATTGTTCCAGTGGAGGCAGGGCCAGGCGGCATAGGACTAAGATTTGATGTCTTGGGATGTACACAGCTACAACCACCTATACAGACCCCAACACCACATGGTGTAGTAATGACAACAACACTAACACCTGGAACTGGCACAACGTTGGCACCAACTCTACCAGCTACAATAAGTTAGTCTGTTTTCAACAAGCTGTTATAACAAAATCTGTAGTTTAAAGCTTAGTATTAAACATTTTAAAAATATTTTTAAAATATTCTAAAAAATATATATTTATAATTAATCAGACTAACTAGGATTCTGTGACATTTAATCATTTCAGATTGTGATATTCCTATGGGTCTGACCAATCCCATGGTTATCAATGACAAACAGCTGTCATCATCTTCAGTACTGGATACATTACATGGACCAACCAGAGGAAGACTTTCAACATATGCAGATGGATCTCTAGCAGGAGGATGGTCTCCAAGGTTCTTTTCTATACTTCTCATTATAATTAAAAAGCACTACATTTTTCTTGTTAAAAAAAATTTTTCAGACCAAATTATCTTATGAAGTAGTGGCAACATTTTTCTTTAGTTAATTTGGCAATTTTGTAGACTCCATAAGAGTGGCAACATTGGTTTGTTCAATAAAAAGTATACGCCACAAATTAGAAATTAACTGCATACTGATGAAACAGAATTTATCCAACAGACATTGATGTGAAATTAAGAGTTAATTAATAAAATAATAAGATATAACCTAATGGCAAAACATTAACATTTTTCAGCACCACTGACAATACTCCATTCATCCAAGTAGATTTCTTGTCTTCTTATCCAATCTCTGGAGTAACCACTCAAGGAAGTGCTGATCAACCATCCTGGGTCACCAAATACACAGTGTACTACAGCACAGATGGTACCTACTTCAGACCAGTCAGAGATGTAACAGGCAACCCAATTATCTTAAATGGCAACAGTGACCAGAACACACCAAAGACCAACTTTTTCCCTACCATCTCAGCACAATTTGTACAAATTCGTCCAATTGAGTCCCACAATTCAATAGCGCTGAGGTTTGACTTGTTTGGCTGCAAAGCTCCAAATCCAACCTTTGTGCCTCCCACCCCCTACTCACCAACTCTGGCGCCAACAATTTCAACAATCACAACTGCAGCACCAAACACTGTAAATCCTCCATCCATTACCACTCATGGACCTTACATATTAGTCCCTAATGGTAAGCTGAATAAGTGTTAATACTGTATAACAAGGAATATTCATATGACACTAAATTTATGGTCTTGCAGAATACTGCAATCATTGCACATTAAATTAATATTATTTAATTGATCACATTCTTTTCAAATAGTGACAAAGCTTAATAGCATACTGCTATAATTTTCAACTACCACTTCCAATTAAATTCATTCTATTTGATATCTGTAGTTCCTGACATGTTATGCAACGTCCCCATGAATGTTGATGTGCCCACTATGATGCCCCCAAGCCACTTCCAGTCCTCCTCTCACTCTACACCACAGACAGCAGCTTCAGAAGGCAGGCTTAATTCTGTTTCATCCTGGATACCTATGTGAGTAGAGAATTGTATTAGTTTTCACTTACACTCTCTCATAACAGAATGGAGATTCTTAGCATCTTGAATGTATAAGTTTTACTATGTACTGAAAAGTAACCTTCATTTTTTTGTTTCATTGATATTGAATGTTTTATTGTTACTTAGTTGAACTCACTTGTAGGAACACTGTTAGATCTTAAACTTTTATAATCTAGGCAGCTTTAATTGTGTTCAACTTTTATCAAATACTTTTTATCTATTAAGTTCAACATTAGTGGTATTATGCCTACGACAACTATTCTTGATACTTTAAAACAAATGTTTGCAGTCTTACTGATCAGAACCAGTGGCACCAAGTTGACTTTGGCACTGCTCAGAACTTATCTGGCATATTAACACAAGGTAGCCCTAACGTTGACCGATGGGTTTCATCATTTAGTATCAGTACCAGTATGGATGGCTACACTTTCTTCCCAATCAGAGGTAATGATGGAAAGCGTTTGATCTTTACTGGCAACTATGACAAGAATACAGTGGTTAGGAACTATTTCCCTCATGTAAGTTTGAATAGTATATTCTATATCTGATTGTTTATTAAATTTTTTTTTTTCCAAAAATGATAACAAACTTTTTTTGTCTCAAATACCTAGAACACTCAAGGAAAGTAATGTTTACAAGTCATTCATTTTTTCTGGAGATACTTATGCATTTAATGGAATTAAGAACTCACTAAGAATTCTACTGTTCCATAAAAGAAGAGCATTTTTTTATTTTAAAACTGACTTAACATTGCTTATACTTTGTATGTTTTAGTGTCATTCTGTGATGTTATTTTAAATGCAAATAAACTAGCAGTAAGAAGAATGTGGAGTATATGAAAGATTTGGTAAACAGCTAAACCTCTGGAATAAGCTGGGATATGGATTTAGGAATTTAGATTGTCAATTCAGCCTTAGTAGGTATTTGACCTCTGACCTCTATTTTAGAGGTTAAAGGTGGTTAGGTGTTATACTAAATCCACAACACCATTATTGAGAGTTTCCAACAGAAACATATTAGCTTTTTATTCTTTGGATCCCAAGGCCTTTTTTGGGGAGATGAAAGGCTTAGTTGTTTTTTATTTTTTAAATTGATTTTTACGTACATTGGTATTTTTATGTGTTTTGGTTGTCTATTTTCTGTACAAATGTAATTAATCATTGCCATTTAGTAATAGGAAAATGTCTTTAAATATTTACAGCTTATTGTGGCTCGCTACATACGCTTGGAACCAGTGACGTGGTCACCCAATGGACCAGGGTTGAGGCTCAATTACATTGGTTGTTTCTCTGTTGCTGTGCCAACACCTAGACCAACTCTTGCAGCCATTACTCTAGGACCAACATTTAGCACCCCTAAAGTGACTACCACAAACCAACCACCTTCTGATTCTCCCATGCCTACCACAAGAGCACCCACAGAAAAACCATGTAAGTATTGTCTTCCTCATTATGTTTATGTCCATAGTCATCTTTTGTTATTTGTGAGACATCAAGTTGAATGTTATCCAAACATGTTTTACTTTGAGAATATGTTAGTTATCTAAAATATATATATTACACCAAAATCTAACAATTTGTACAATTGTCCTTAATTTGAGAACATCGTTACTCAGAACATATACTTTACAAATTCTGCATGAAATAATAATGATAATACTAACTTTATTATCCCTACAATAGTAAAAAATGTTATTCATAATAATATTACAATGTTGCAAATGAACTGTACAACAGTGGAGTTTACATCAGAAGTTGTTGTTTTTTTTAATAATATAATTGCTATGTTAGTTTTTGTGTTTATTTGTTCAGTGATTTGTGACTTATATCATCTCTTTAATGTAAAAGCTTAAAATAGTACCTATGCAGTGTAGTAAACCATTGTTAAAAATGTGAACTGACCACTGGATCATGATGTATTTCATCTGCTAAAAACAATTTTGTTTATTTTCAAAAAACATTTTGTTTTTACTTCTAATGCTTATAATTATGATTTTTTATTTCATTACAATCAGTGTGTATTAAAGAAATGGGTGTACAAAACCAGCAAATTATTCAAGACTCACAAATCACGGCTTCATCATCAACACCTAACCATGGCCCTGGATATGGAAGGCTTTCACCTAGTGACTATCTAGGATCTTGGATACCCCTGTATGTACAAAAAAAATCCTCTCATGTTTGTAATATTATTATTATAGAACATAACCCTATCCATCTTATCCACATTTCTATTGTTACATTCCTGTAGTGCAACTGATCAGTCCCCATACATCCAAGTGGACTTCAAAGAAGTTAAGCTTCTCTCTGGTGTTGTTACACAAGGTGAAGGTCATGAGGACAAATGGGTTTCCAGCTACAAAATAGAGACAAGTGTTGATGGTGTCCACTTCTATCCATACTCAGATAACCAAGATGGTGTGGCCAAGATATTTAAAGCCAATGTGGATACTAACTCACCTGTGGCCAATTTTTTCAACCTGAATCTACTTGCTCAGTTTATACGCATCATCCCAGTCAGGAGCCACTCTGCTGTAGCCATGCGGTAATATTGTGTTATTAATATTTAATCATGTTCATTTACACTAATTTCTTGTAGTTAATATGCTTATTTTACAAGTTAACTCATTCATTAAAAAATTAACTTTTTATTCAAATTAATTAAACATTGGTATAAAAATCATCTGTTTTGCTATTGTTTCTGAACAGATTGAATGTTTTTGGCTGTAACCCATCTACTCCTAGAATTGATGGCAGTACTCATGCTCCGCTGTATACCACACAATCTAAACCAACCACAGGAGTTCCTAATATTCCACCACAGTTATCTGGTAAAGCATATCTTTTTAATTTATTTAACCATGATTAGCTGTCTCCTACATCATGTGGCACATTTAAGAGGCTTAATTTCATGGGATCAGCTTCAAAGGGTTAATTGTGTAATTGGCTATCATTATTTTAAAAAAATGGTTAGCTCTTGATTTTAAAAGGATTTAAATTATAAAAAAAACTATTTTCTATTTACTTGGCATTGGTTTAAAATTTCATCAAACACTACTAAAACTGTGAACTTGTATAAAAAAAATTGTATTTTTAGATTGACTGTTTGTATTATCCTGTTAACATTTAGAATATGTTTAATTGAATATTATTTTGTGTTAATATAAAATGCACTTTCTTCTCCATGCTTTTACATTTGGCTGTGATCATATATATGTTATTATTACTTTATTGTTTGATATTGTACTATTTCTAATGTATTACTTCAGAATGTACTATACCAATGGGTCTGTCCAGCCACTACTTGGTAACTGATGACCAAATAACATCCTCATCTAACATTAACACCAACCACTCAGCTTTTGAGGGAAGACTCTATAACCAACCTTCTACCACTTCTGGTGGATCATGGATTCCAAGGTTAGACATCTTGTAGTATCTGTGATCTTGAAGTGTCTGGGTTTTTTAATACATGCAGATTTGACTGATTAACACCTTTCTTAAGATTAAATATCCATGAATGAAATGTATACATCGCAGCTAAAATCATTATCTGATCATGATATGATCTTATTGATAAAGAAATATTTTACTTTTAATATCTTCCAGTTCTGGAGTCAATCAGTGGATCACTGTTAACTTTAATGAGAACAAACTTTTGTCTGGAGTTGTGACACAAGGCAGCCCTGATTCTTCTCGTTGGGTGAAGACATTCAACATCTACTACAGTCTCAATGGTGTGGACTTTATTCCATATACTTTGTACCCAGGGGACCAAACTCCTTACCTGTTCCATGGCAACAATGACAGTAACACACCTGTAAGAAACTTGCTCAACCGTGAGATCATTGCCCAGTACATTAGGATTGTTCCAGTTGAGGCTGGACCTGGTGGTATTGGTTTAAGGTTTGATGTACTTGGCTGTCAACCACCAACACCTCCACCCATCATTCTAAAACCCCCAATATATTTTCATACTGGATCAACACTAGCACCACATCTGACTGCTAAACCAAGTGAGTAGATCTAAATATTCACATTTATAATAATAGTAATAATAATCTTTATTATCCCTAAGGAAATTTGTCTTACAATTAGTGCATTTCACCAAACAAAACATTATAACTATAGAAAACCAAAATGTACATTCACACCAGACTCACTCATAATTTACATGTGAAAAGTTTATGTCAGATAGCTTCTATTTAATGATTTGATTGCCAGGGGAACAAAATAGGCAGCATTTACAGACCACCAAATTCTAGTTTAGAATACATGCAGGAACTATGTAATCAGATTACTACACTTAAAGAGACAAATAAAAATGCAGTTTTTTGGATTATGGGTGACTCAACCTACCTGATATAAATTGGAAAACACTAACCATAGATAAACACCAAACCCTTAAGGACATAAATGAGCTTTTCATAGAAACTTTACACAACCTAAGTTTAGATCAAATCATTAAAAAGCCAACTAGATTAAACAACACATTAGATCTCTTCTTAACCAACAGACCTGGATTAGTAGTTGATTATGATATTATCCCTGGTCTATCAGACCATGAGATCATAAAAATACACGTCAGATAAAAGCAGTAGCCAATACAAAAACCAAAAGAAAAATCTTACTCTGGAATAAATGTAACCTAACACAACTACACCAAGCTGCATTAAACTTTCAACAAACATTCTTATTAGAAAAAGACATTAACCAACCAGTCGATGACCTCTGGAATTTCATTAAAAACCATCTTAAAAGCATTATAGAAAATCATATACCAACTAAATACACATCAAACAAAATAAATAAATGCTGGTTTAATAATAGACTAAAGAAGCTTTGTAAACAGAAGGAAAACCTATATAGAAAATTTAAAGAAACCAAGGCAGAAAGAGTTTACAAAAAGTATATAAAAATTAAATACCTAACCCAAAAAGTAAGCAGACAGCTGCAGAGTGAATACATAAACAATGTAATATCTAAAGATAACAACAAAAACCTATGGTCATACATTAAGTCTAAGAAAATGGAAACAACAGGCATAGCGCCAATAAAAGATGAACATAACATAATACATAATGATAATGAAACTAAAGCAAACATCCTAAACAAATACTTTGCATCAGCATTCTCAGCCCCAGGAGACAAAGACATATTTCTTAATTTGAACCAAGTAGACAACATAGAAGATTTAGTAGTACAAGAAAATGGAATTAAAAAACTATTAGCCAACTAAGCAATGAGCTAGCCCCAGTGTTCAAAATACTCTTTCAGGCATCGCTTAACCAGGGCAGAGTACCAAAGGACTGGAAAGAAGCTAATGTCACCCCACTATTTAAAAAACGAGAAAAATCAGATCCAGGAAACTACAGACCAGTATCACTTACCAGCATCACATGTAAAATACTAGAACACATAATATGTAGCAATATCATAAACCACTTAGACAAACATAATGTCCTCACCCCATATCAACATGGCTTTAGGAAATATAGATCATGTGAAACACAACTAATAGGACTAATTGATGATTTTTCAAAAGGTTTAGATAATAGTGAACAAATAGATGCTATCTTACTAGATTTTTCCAAGGCTTTTGACAAAGTTCACCACCATAGTTTGCTTAAAAAATTATAATATTTCGGCATTAACGGTCCACTGCATCAGTGGATTAAAGATTTTCTGATAGGGAGAGAACAAACTGTAATAATAAATGGCTCTAAATCAACACCAATAACAGTAAACTCAGGTGTACCTCAAGGAACAGTCTTGGGTCCACTACTATTTTTAATTTACATAAATGATTTACCAAATTGCATTAGTTCAGGAACAAAAGTCAGATTATTTGCAGACGATTGCATAATATATAGAACAATAAAAACAAAACAAGACAGATATTTTACAAAGAGAATTAGATGAATTACAGAAATGGGAATCAAATTGGAGCATGTCTTTCCACCCAGAAAAATGTCAGTTGTTAAGAGTAACAAAAAAACTAAAACAAATTAATTCCACTTATCTTATTCATGGCAAACCAGTAACACAGACTAAAAACGCAAAATACCTAGGTGTTATAATAAATGAAAAACTGTCATGGAATCCACATATTGATGAAACTATAAAAAAATCCAACAAAGCATTAGGGTTTATTAAAAGAAATTTCTATAAATCAAATAAGAACAAATAATATGCATGACTAAATGCATGACGAGTAGGATGTAATCATCTTCTTTTTTGAAGTAACGTCTGTATTATATAAGATAAGATAA
>JAZGLO010001225.1:0-41383 GCA_036873155.1 Biomphalaria sudanica | reverse complement strand
GTTACGTATCTAGGCATTGTTGTTGTTTTTTTCTTTGACCTGTTGCGGTCGAGAGACGGGGAGGTTGTCTGCCCCTTGTGTAGTAAATTTTTTTTTATTCGTCAAGCCACACAGACAGTGACCGGTCCTTGACCTGTGTGTGTACCTCTGGTTGAAAGGAGGGTGTTTTTTTTTCTGTCTCTTTGAAGAGCGTTCTAGATCTGGGAAATTGATGACGTATTTGGTTCTAGAAATCACTGGATTTGTCTTGAGGTCGACGCGCGGTAGATTATATAAAGACCGCCCGCGTGACGTTGACGGACAGACATACAGAGACAGCCGTGGGACAGAATAGCGGAGACATTGCGCGACCCGTGCGTGGTATACCACTTGATCGTGTAAGTTAAGATTTTTTTTTTTTATTCAAGGCCTTGCTTGTATTTGTAATTATATTTTCAAACTCTTGTATTGTAATATTTTTACATGCCATTTTTGTAAAAGGGTTTTGGTCAACACATCAATTCTGTATTGAGTAAATGTTTATTTTTTTCTTTCTTGTAACTTTATATTTGATTAAACATTAAGTTGATAGTTTACCTTCCGATTTCTTGTGTCATTTTTTTTTTGTTATTCATTGTAAGTCTTTGATTAAATTCAGACTTAAGATAAGTGACACAACTGCTTTTCTATTGTCACGTTCCCCTAGGCAAGCCATTTTAAAAATTAGAATTCAATTCGTAATACGTGACAAAAGAAGTTTGAGGGCTTTCGTCCCGGATATTTTTCTGAACCTATTTTCGTCTTACTTGAGTAATTTTGTAAAGGCGAAGTTGACTTTAACAAAAAAAATTTTTGTGTCAAAGAGTCGGAAGTAAAGTATCAATAGTATTGACCACACTCTCTTAAGGTTTTTTGTTGTACTGATTTTGTACTGTATATTTACATTGTATACATATTTTTGCTTGATCGTTTGCTAGTTAGTCATGGATATTCAGGTTTTTCTTGCAAATCCCTCTGTGGAAGAGCTTGATGCTTTTACTAGGAAGGAACTGGTCCTTATTTCTAAACATTTAGGGTTAAAAATAAAATCAAATGCCCTTAAACAAGAAATCAGAGATAACATTGTAATCCATTATGTAGACGAGGAAGTGTTTTCTGAAGACCTTTTAGAAACCCTTAGACCCGATGAGGGTAAATCAGATTTAGAACTTCAGATAAAATTAAAACAAATGGAAATAGAAGCCCAGTTAGCTTTAAAAGAGAAGGAAATTAAACAACAGGCCGCACAAAAGAATTAGAGCTTGCAGCGGCTAGAGAGCAGAAAGAAATGGAAATAGAAGCCCAGAAGGAAATTAAACAAAAAGAATTAGAGCAGAAAGAAACGGAAATAGAAGCCCAGAAGGAAATTAAACAAAAAGAATTAGAGCAGAAAGAAATGGAAATGAAATTACAAATAGAGTTAAAAAAATTAGAGTTAGCTGCTAATGTAAGACCAGATTCTTCCCCTGCCAGTCATACTGCTGAAGCAACAAAATTTTTGAAAATAATTCCACGCTTTAATGAAGCCACAATTGACAATTATTTTCCACAATTTGAACTTGCTGTGAAAAATTTTAATGTACTTGAAACTTTGTGGCCCACTTTGCTGCAAACAGTTTTGACTGGTAGAGCTGCAGAGGTATTTTGTTCTTTGACCATTGAACAACAAAAAGATTATAATGTTGTTAAGGCCTTAATTCTTAAGGCATATGAACTTGTTCCGGAAGCTTACCGAAAGCAGTTCAGGGATTGTCGCAAATCGGATGGCCAAACCCATGTAGAATTCCTGCGGGAAAAGGAGCGACGCTTTGAGAAATGGCTCACTTCCAGGGAAATCGGCACCGACTTTGCAAAATTCAAGAACCTAATGCTGATGGAAGAGTTCAAGAGTTGTGTGCGGCTGGACGTCCGTACGCATATAGCTGATCGTGGCGAGGAAGATGTGCACAAGGCTGCAGTGTTGGCAGACGATTATATAATATCACATCAATTTGCCAAGTATACGACGGATGTCAAGCCAAAACAAGTCAAACAGCCTGAGTCCATTGCTAGCAACTCCATCAAGAACAGCAGTACAAACGACAGAAAACCTACTACAAGTAAAGCTACTTGTTCCTACTGCAAACGAGAAGGCCATAAAATTGACGATTGCTGGAAATTGAGGAAGAGAAACGAAAAAGCTCCTTCAAAAGTCAGCGCTTGCACAGTACAGTGGTCGGCGAGGTTTACTCCCTCATCATCAAGTCATATCAAGAATACCTCGACACCACCTGTTTCAAATGTATTGACTGTACAAGACTCTCCGAAAATGTCTCCACGGTGTTCAAATGACTCAACAGTGAGTTCTTCAAATTCATCTTTACGATGTTCCAATGACTCAAACAAGAGTTTTTCAAATACATCAAGCCGATGTTCCAATGACTCAAATAAGAGTTTTTCAAATACATCAAGCCGATGTTCCAATGACTCAAACAAGAGTTTTTCAAATACATCAAGCCGATGTTCCAATGACTCAAACAAGAGTTTACCTAATACATCACACCGATGTTCCAATGACTCTATCCAGAGTTCCCCATAATACATCACCCCGATGTTCCAATGACTCTATCCAGAGTTCCCATAATACATCATCCCGATGTTCCCATGACTCTATCAAGAGTTCCCATAAGACATCACCCCGATGTTCCAATGACTCCATCAAGAGTTCTCCAAATACATCCACAAGATGTTCTACTGACTCAAGAAAGAGTTTCTCCACTGCGTCTCCTAGAGATGTCAATGACTCCAGCGAGAGTTCGACCCAAGTCCAGTCTGCATCAACCAAAATTGATGTTTTATTAGAGGATTTTAAGCCTTTCATTTCGGAAGGATTCGTATCACTACCCGGTGATTCTACAAGTCTACGACCTATCACCATTTTGAGAGACACAGGTGCCTCACAATCGTTACTTTTAGAGGGTATCTTGCCCTTGTCTAAATCATCATCGACTGGGAAGAGCATCCTGTTACGAGGCGTAGAGCTTGGATGTATAGATGTGCCTCTACATCTAACCGACATAAAGTCAAATCTTATTACTGGACCGGTTGTTGTAGGTGTCCGACCAACATTACCATTGGAAGGCATCTCATTGCTGTTAGGCAATGACTTAGCAGGTGGAAAGGTGATAGCCGAACCCATCGTCACTCAAACACCCGACTTATCTGCCACACCCGAGGAAGATCTAGAGTTATATCCAGCGTGTGCAGTAACAAGGGCAATGAGGTTGAAAGCATCTCAAGAAGAGAACGTCATCAAAGCCAACAGTAACCAAGATGATGTGGACTTGAGCACCACATTCTTTGCTTCTCTTGAAGAAGAACCAACGCCAAATTCTGAAAATCCGGCATCAACTCGAAAACAGTTGATTGAGGACCAAAAGAAGGATCCAGAGCTCGCCAAACTCCGAGAAACCGCAATGACATCACAAGAGGCAGAGCTAGCATCAACGTGCTACTACATCCAAGTTGATATGCTCTTCAGGAAATGGAAACCTCCAGACGCATCCAACGAAGAAGAATGGAGAATATGCCATCAAATCGTGTTACCAGAAAGATACCGAGCGTACATTATGAATCTGGCTCATGACACACCAATGTCAGGTCATCTCGGCATCCACAAGACATACCACAAGATTATGTCCCACTTCTTCTGGCCACGTTTGAAGAAAGATGTCATCCAGTACTGCCGATCCTGTCATGCCTGTCAGATGGTTGGCAAGCCAAATCAAAAGATCCCTGTTGCTCCTCTGAAGCCGATTCCAGCCTTTGAAGAACCTTTCAGCAGAGTACTTATTGACTGTGTTGGTCCTCTCCCAAGGACAAAAGCTGGCAACCAATACCTGTTGACCATTATGTGTGCTTCAACTCGTTTTCCTGAGGCTATTCCTCTAAGGAACATAAAAGCATCAAACATTGTAAAGGCCTTAATCAAGTTCTTTACTCTATTTGGTCTACCAAAGTCCATCCAATCGGACCAAGGAACGAATTTCACGGCCAATCTTTTCAAGCAAGTCATGACTCAGTTGGGCATCAAACACTGCATGTCGAGTGCGTATCATGCCGAGTCGCAAGGCGCTCTTGAGCGATTCCATCAGACTCTCAAGAACATGATCCGAACCTATTGCTTTGAGCACGAAAAAGACTGGGACAAAGAAATCCACATGCTGCTGTTTGCAACCCGTGAATCCGTCCAGGAATCGTTGGGATTCAGCCCTTTTGACTTAGTCTTTGGCCATTCGGTGCGCGGTCCCTTGAAATGTATAAAAGAGACTTTGTTGTCACCAACAGCCACTGAAGGACTTGTAGAATATGTAATTTAGTTTAAAACTAGACTTTATGATGCTTGTGTTCTGGCCAAAAATAATTTACAAAACACCCAATCCAGCATGAAACGCTGGTATGATAGAAAGGCCCGTGTTAGAAACTTTTTCTCCCGGGATAAGGTGCTTGTATTTTTGCCCATACCAGGTCAACCCTTGCAAGCCAGATACTTTGGTCCCTATGAAATTGAGACCAAAATTAGTGACCTCAATTACACAATCAAAACTCCTGACCGTAGGAAAAAGACTCAGCTATGTCATATAAACATGCTGAAGCCTTATGTATCTAGGCCAGATCACTCAGAGAAGAGTAATTGTGTTTTAAATACAGTCAAAAGTTGTTCAAATAGCCATGTTTCTCCTATTGATGATGATATTGTAAAGGAGAAATTTGGACAATACAAAATACCTAATTCTTTTGTATTACAGAATTTGGATGTAAAACTGTCTCATCTGTCTTCGACAGAAAGGCCAGTTATCATGAAGCTCATTAATGAATTTAATGACATTTTTTCTGATGTACCAAAACAGACTAATGTTATAATGCATGATGTAGATGTTGGCGAGGCTACTCCAGTCAAGCAGCATCCTTACAGGGTCAACCCTGAAAAACTTGCCATACTTAGGTCAGAAATCAAGTATATGCTTGAAAATGACCTCATTGAACCAAGTTCCAGTAGCTGGAGCTCCCCATGTGTCTTGATACCTAAACAGGACAAGACTTATCGTTTTTGTACAGACTACCGTAAGGTAAATGCTGTAAAAAGACCGATTCGTTTCCTATCCCTAGGATAGACGATCTCATAGATCGTATTGGTGACGCTAAGTACATCACCAAAATAGACCTACTTTCAGGTTATTGGCAGGTTCCCCTGACTGATAGGGCAAAGGAAATCTCTGCCTTTGTCACCCCTGATGGTCTGTACCAATACAAAGTGATGCCATTTGGCATGAAGAATGCTCCTGCCACTTTCCAGAGAATGATAAATGCCCTGCTTGCTGACATGGAGAATTGCCACGCATACATAGACGATGTAGTAATTTTTAGCCAAGATTTTTCTAGCCATTGTAAACAACTGCATTGTCTTTTTACTAAACTGTTACATGCAAAAATTACTGTAAACCTGAGTAAGAGTGATTTTTGCCAGGCTTCAATCCAATACTTAGGCCATATTGTAGGACAAGGCCAGGTGAAACCTGTAATGGCCAAAGTAGAAGCTATCCAAGCTTTCCCTATCCCTGCTGACCGGAAACAACTCCGAAGATTTTTGGGAATGTCTGGATATTATAGAAAATTTTGCGAAAATTTTTCTGTCATTGCCAGTCCTTTAACAAACCTCCTGAGAAAGAACGTCCGATTTACTTGGACGAATGAATGTCAGAAAGCCTTTAACCAAATTAAGCAGATATTATCTAGCTCCCCCATTTTGATGGCTCCTGACTTCGGAAAACCTTTAAGGTTAGCTATTGACGCCAGTGACACAGGTGTTGGGTCAGTCCTTTACCAAGAAGATAATTTCCAAGTAGAGCATCCTATTTGTTTCTTTTCCAAGAAATTTAATAGACATCAAAGAAATTATTCTACTGTGGAAAAAGAATGTCTTGGGTTGATTCTTTCTATACAACACTTTGATTTTTATATCAGTGGGTCCAGATGGCCACTGGTTGTATTTACTGACCACAATCCCCTTACATTTATCCACAAAATGTCTGGCAAGAACCAACGACTTCTCAGGTGGAGTTTATTTTTACAAGAGTACAACCTAGATCTTAAACACATAAAAGGCAGCGAAAATGTTATCGCCGATGCCTTATCTAGAGTGTAAAAAGTATTTTGATGTATATTTTTTTATATATATATCATGATAAATACATTCTGTAATGTAAATATTTTTTGTAATTCTAAAAAGATTTCCATTTCGTGGAAATGTAAACTTTTTATTTTTAGGAGGGAGGTGTTACGTATCTAGGCATTGTTGTTGTTTTTTTCTTTGACCTGTTGCGGTCGAGAGACGGGGAGGTTGTCTGCCCCTTGTGTAGTAAATTTTTTTTTATTCGTCAAGCCACACAGACAGTGACCGGTCCTTGACCTGTGTGTGTACCTCTGGTTGAAAGGAGGGTGTTTTTTTTTCTGTCTCTTTGAAGAGCGTTCTAGATCTGGGAAATTGATGACGTATTTGGTTCTAGAAATCACTGGATTTGTCTTGAGGTCGACGCGCGGTAGATTATATAAAGACCGCCCGCGTGACGTTGACGGACAGACATACAGAGACAGCCGTGGGACAGAATAGCGGAGACATTGCGCGACCCGTGCGTGGTATACCACTTGATCGTGTAAGTTAAGATTTTTTTTTTTTATTCAAGGCCTTGCTTGTATTTGTAATTATATTTTCAAACTCTTGTATTGTAATATTTTTACATGCCATTTTTGTAAAAGGGTGTTGGTCAACACATCAATTCTGTATTGAGTAAATGTTTATTTTTTTCTTTCTTGTAACTTTATATTTGATTAAACATTAAGTTGATAGTTTACCTTCCGATTTCTTGTGTCATTTTTTTTTTGTTATTCATTGTAAGTCTTTGATTAAATTCAGACTTAAGATAAGTGACACAACTGCTTTTCTATTGTCACGTTCCCCTAGGCAAGCCATTTTAAAAATTAGAATTCAATTCGTAATACGTGACATATGTATAGAGATAAAGTGAGATGAGAGATGTATAGAGATAAAGTGAGGTGAGAGATATATAGAGATAAAGTTAGATGAGAGATGTATAGAGATAAAGTGAGATGGGAGATGTATAGAGATAAAGTGAGGTGAGAGATATGTATATAGTGAGAAAGATATATATATATATATATATATATATATATATATATATATATATATATATATATATATATATATATATATATATATATATATATATATATATATGGAGAGATAGAGAGAAAACTAGACATAAAAGGAGACACCAATGAAGGAAGATAAAGAGAGGTGAGAGGTGAGGTGAGAGATGTATAGAGATAAAGTGAGGTGAGAGATGTATAGAGATAAAGAAAGTGATAGAGA
Organism: Biomphalaria sudanica; assembly: GCA_036873155.1. Classification (NCBI taxonomy): domain Eukaryota; kingdom Metazoa; phylum Mollusca; class Gastropoda; family Planorbidae; genus Biomphalaria; species Biomphalaria sudanica. The sequence goes on along the minus strand of JAZGLO010001225.1, from coordinate 33,936 downwards.
AGAAAGATAATAAGAGAGAGGAAACGACGGAAAGTAAATTGTTAAATGTTTGACATGTTTCGGATGTTGCTTCATAGCTGAAGATAGTTTACTTCCTAGCCCAAACCTCCCGCAGGACGACGGGGGATGGGAGCGGGCAGGGTTTGAACCCTCGACAATCGATAAATTCGAACGACAGTAAAGCGCGCAAACCGCACGACCAGGCAGCCATCCAAGTAGAGACACAAATGAAGAGAAAGAGAGAGAGAGAGAATGATAGAACGAAGAGATCAAGAGAAAGAGAATATGATTGAGATAAAAGAAAGAGCAAGAAATAGTGACGTTAGAGAGAGAGAGAATCTGATGATGTAAACAATGAAAATACTATCTTCGTTTGGAAACAAATCATTGAAACTAACACCATGGTTGTAGATCTTTGTATGGAAAGTGTCCAAAGTCTACTGGACATAGCTGTCAATCAGTGGTCAGATGCTCATACTCTGGATGCACTCGGACTAATAAAGATAAGACGCATATCAAATAACGGAACAAACAAAAAGAAAGATTCTTACCAAATAAGATTATGACGTAAATTCTTTTCTTTTTTTACTACTAAGTACCAAAACTTGTTTGGCCAGGCTCACATTTCTCACTTATTGTGTAACATCACTACCTCGTCGTTTGGAAATCATTCAACAGAACCAATTCAAGGTCGATCGGAATATTGGTGTCAGCATCGAGGAAACATAAAAATAAAGAGAGGTGAGAGATGTATCGAGATAAAGTGAGGCGAGAGATGTATAGAGATAAAGTGAGGTGAGAGATGTATAGTGATAAAGTGAGGTTAGAGATGTACAAAGTGAGGTGAGAGATGTATAAAGTGAGGTGAGAGATGTATAAAGTGAGGTGTGAGATGTATAAAGTGAGATGAGAGCTGTATAAAGAGAGGTGAGTGATGTATAGAGATAAAGTGAGGTGAGAGATGTATAGAGATAAAGTGAGGTGAGAGATGTATAAAGATAAAGTGGTGAGAGATGTATAAAGTGAGATGAAAGATGTATAAAGTGAGGTGAGAGATGTATAAAGTGAGGTGAGAGATGTATAGAGAAAAGGTGAGGTGAGAGATGTATAAAGTGAGGTGAGAGATGTATAGAGATAAAGTGAGGTGAGAGATGAATAGAGATAAAGTGAGATAAGAGATGTATAGAGAAAAAGTGAGATGAGAGATGAATAGAGGTAAAGTGAGGTGAGAGATGTATAGAGAAAAAGTGAGGTGAGAGATGTATAGAGATAAAGTGAGGTGAGAAACGCATAGAGATAAAGTGAGGTGAGAGATATGTAGAGATAAAGTGAGGTGAGAGATGTGTAGAGATAAAGTGAGGTGAGAGATGTATAGAGATAAAGTGAGATGAGAGATGTATAGAGGTAAAGTGAGGTGATAGATATATAGAGAAAAAGTGAGGTGAGAGATGTATGGAGATAAAGTGAGGTGAGAGATGTATAGAGATAAAGTGAGGTAAGAGATGTAAAAAGTGAGGTGAGAGATGTATAGAGGTAAAATGAGGTGAGAGATGTATAGAGATAAAGTGAGGTGAGAAACGTATAGAGATAAAGTGAGGTAAGAGATGTAAAAAGTGAGGTGAGAGATGTATAGAGAAAATATGAGGTGAGAGATGTATAAAGTGAGGTGAGAGATGTATAGAAATAAAGTGAGATGAGAGATGTATAAAGATAAAGTGAGGTAAGAGATGTATAAAGTTAGGTGAGAGATGTATAGAGATAAAGTGAGACGAGAGATGTATAGAAATAAAGTGAGATTAGATATGTATAGAGATAAAGTGAGGTGAGAGATATATAGAGATAAAATGAGACGAGAGATGTATAGAGATAAAGCGAGATGAGAGATGTATAGAGATAAAGTGAGATGAGAGATGTATAGAGATAAAGTGAGTCGAGAGATATATAGAGATAAAGTTAGATGAGAGATGTATAGAGATAAAGTGAGATGGGAGATGTATAGAGATAAAGTGAGGTGAGAGATATGTATATAGTGAGAAAGATATATATATATATATATATGGAGAGATAGAGAGAAAACTAGACATAAAAGGAGACACCAATGAAGGAAGATAAAGAGAGGTGAGAGATGTATAGAGATAAAGTGAGGAGAGAGGTGTATAGAGATAAAGAGAGGTGAGAGGTGTATAAAGATAAAGTGAGATGAGATATGTGTAGAGATAAAGTGAGGTGAGAGATTATAGAGATAAAGTGAGGTGAGAGGTGTTTATAAATAAAGAGAGGTGAAAGATGTATAGAGAGAAAGTGAGGCGAGAGATGTATAGAGATAAAGTGAGATAAGAGATGTATAGAGATAATGCTAGGCGAGTGATGTATAGAGATAAAGTGAGGTGAGAGGTGTACCGAGATAAAGTGAGATGAGATATGTGTAGAGATAAAGTGAGGTGATAGGTGTAAAGAGATAAAGTTAGATGAGGTATGTGTAGAGATAAAGTGAGGTGAGAGATTATAGAGATAAAGTGAGGTGAGAGGTGTTTAAAAATAAAGAGAGGTGAGAGATGTATCGAGATAAAGTGAGGCGAGAGATGTATAGAGATAAAGTGAGGTGAGAGATGTATAGTGATAAAGTGAGGTTAGAGATGTACAAAGTGAGGTGAGAGATGTATAAAGTGAGGTGAGAGATGTATAAAGTGAGGTGTGAGATGTATAAAGTGAGGTGTGAGATGTATAAAGTGAGATGAGAGCTGTATAAAGAGAGGTGAGTGATGTATAGAGATAAAGTGAGGTGAGAGATGTATAGAGATAAAGTGAGGTGAGAGATGTATAAAGATAAAGTGGTGAGAGATGTATAAAGTGAGATGAAAGATGTATAAAGTGAGGTGAGAGATGTATAGAGATAAAGTGAGGTGAGAGATGTATAGAGATAAAGAAAGTGATAGAGAAGAAAGATAATAAGAGAGAGGAAACGACGGAAAGTAAATTGTTAAATGTTTGACATGTTTCGGATGTTGCTTCATAGCTGAAGATAGTTTACTTCCTAGCCCAAACCTCCCGCAGGACGACGGGGGATGGGAGCGGGCAGGGTTTGAACCCTCGACAATCGATAAATTCGAACGACAGTAAAGCGCGCAAACCGCACGACCAGGCAGCCATCCAAGTAGAGACACAAATGAAGAGAAAGAGAGAGAGAGAGAATGATAGAACGAAGAGATCAAGAGAAAGAGAATATGATTGAGATAAAAGAAAGAGCAAGAAATAGTGACGTTAGAGAGAGAGAGAATCTGATGATGTAAACAATGAAAATACTATCTTCGTTTGGAAACAAATCATTGAAACTAACACCATGGTTGTAGATCTTTGTATGGAAAGTGTCCAAAGTCTACTGGACATAGCTGTCAATCAGTGGTCAGATGCTCATACTCTGGATGCACTCGGACTAATAAAGATAAGACGCATATCAAATAACGGAACAAACAAAAAGAAAGATTCTTACCAAATAAGATTATGACGTAAATTCTTTTTTTTTTTTTACTACTAAGTACCAAAACTTGTTTGGCCAGGCTCACATTTCTCACTTATTGTGTAACATCACTACCTCGTCGTTTGGAAATCATTCAACAGAACCAATTCAAGGTCGATCGGAATATTGGTGTCAGCATCGAGGAAACATAAGTTTTGGTATTTAAGAAACCAAAAAAAAAAAACTTAAGAAAATAAGAAAAAAAAGAATTATTGATTCAATTTATATTATTTTTTGTTTAATCGACAAGAAAGATTCAAGTCACGTATTACAGAAACTGACAGAAAAAACTTTTTTTTGATGACTTTAGACTTTGACTTACTTAATTACGTACTTTGATGACTTTAGACTTTGATTTACTTACTTTGATGACTTTAGACTTTGATTTACTTACTTTGATGACTTTAGACTTTGACTTACTTACTAACTTACTAACCTACAGCAATACTTTTTACAATATTGGGGCTTCAAAGAATCTCTACCTATCTTTTCACAAAGCCTTCAAAGGTTTCTTACCGTGTGCACGTCTGTAGCGTTATGTAAAGGATGCCTTTTAAACTGGACGTTAATTTCGAACTACTTGAGATCGATAAGGGGACATCTCGGTTCTGCCCGAATCTCTCCAACTGTCCCTATGTCTTGACCATCTGATTGGCATCTGCTACCATATCGCGGCTCCATGTATTCCTTGGCCGTCCGCTCTTCTTCTTTCCTAGGAGGTTCCAGGTTAGGGGTTGCAGATGCAGGAAAAGATAAGCGTTTTTGCTGACAATTCAGCTAGAATGGGTTTTGCCATAAACAGAGGGAAGAGCATGTTGTTCAAGATAAAGGCATCCAACAATACATCCATTACAGTCCAAGAAGAGGTGCTGGAAGAGGTGGAAAGCCTCACCTATCTCGGCAGTATCCTAGACCACCATGTTGTTCATTGCCTGCTCTCTTCTTTCCTTGATCGTCTGGAGAGTTTCTGCTGAAATCCAAACTCCCTGTGGGTGTAAGAATTGGGACCCAGGACTTTTGGCATGTGGAGGCAGGGCCGGTCCTACATATTGCGGGGCCCTATGCGAAACGGATTTGGCGGGGCCAAGTTTCTGTAGGGATACGGATAATAAGTGAAAATTAAGATTTTGTAATAGAAAATGTATTCGTCTTTACATTGTATTCATACTTTACTAAGTACAAAATCATCCCGAAATAACATTTTAGTCTGTTTTAAGGAGATTTGCATGAGTTTCCAGAAGATTTTTATAATTTCAGATATTTCTTGACTTTTTAGTATGTGTGGCAATTTCAGAAGAATGCCAGGTACCCTTTAATAATAAGTCAAATAGGTTTAATTTAATAATTTACACCTAGAATTCGCGCGGGGCCTATAAAAGTGCGGCGCATAGGTTGCAGTGGTCTAAGACCGGCCCAGTGTGGAGGTTACTGTTTCTTTCACTTTCTGCTCTGTCTGTTCTACTGTCTCCTCTTCTAGGAGTTGGAACTTGTTGGATAAGGTGACTTTGAACTCGTCCTGTTTTGTGCAGTCTTTCAGCGCATAGGTAGTGTAGTGTTTAGACCACATCAGGGCTACTCCCTGGGTGTGTGTCGCCTCGTGCTCATGTCCTGAGTATAAAAGTAGCTCACCTGAAGTCAATCTTTTCTGCCTGTAACCAGTCTATCTTGACTCACTGATTCCTAAGATGGTGAGCTTGTACCTTTTTATCTCAGCTGCCACTTGCGCTGTCTTCCCAGTCTCATACATGGTCCAGATGTTCCATGTACCAATGGTGGTTGTGGTGGTCCTGGTAGAGATGGTCTTCGGACTGTTGTCTTCCAGATGACTCTGGCTTTCACCGACATAAGCCTTCCAGCTGGAGGCTCATCCTCTTCCAGGTACGTGACTTCTGTTGATTTGTTGATTGGTGTTTCTGTACCTAATGGTTTATCTACAGGGTAGGGTAGCTAGCCCTACGCCCATAAACCCAACCCTCCTCCTTTCTCAGCCGGGCTTAGGACCGTCACATGGCTGAGTTCTGAAAGTGTTTTATTAATTCTTGTGTGCTTAAACATTTTAAGTTTATAATTTTTTATTTTTTTAGTTTTTGCACCTTATCATGTATTTTGCGAAAGTTTGAATTGTTTCATTCATTGTTACAAACTTGACAGTGTCCAACAGTTTCCATTGCTCACTACAGAAGTCCAATATAAGAGCTCACGTTGATGTAAAGACTGTTTAGTTTTTAATCTTAAATTTTAATACATGCGATGACTATTGATAGGTTGTCATAAACAACAATCTTTAAAATAAAATGGGCAATCACTTGAGAGTTGTCTAGCCATCAATGAATTACGTTTTGATTTAGACATCATGGTGCAACCAAAGAACCAACGGGAAATATTTTGGACAGTGTGTGTGTGTGGGGGGGGGGGCTGGTCGCACCAAGTGACCCCCAATGTATACGACCAACAATGAAATACAAAAAATATCACATTTTCCCTTCCTTTATTTTGGCTATCAGAGAGTTCTCCTGACATTTTAGACGTATGTAGTCTTAGGAATCAGCAGGGATTTATCTTCGCTTCCTCTCTCTCTCTCTCTTTCTCTCTCTCTCTCTCTCTCCCTCTCTCCCTCTCTCTCCTGAAGAAAGTAAGATGTCCATCAAAGAAGTAATTTAAAACGTAAAAAAAAGACAATCACATTTTCTACAAATCAATGAGTTCGACAATGTCCATGTAGGATGGGGTAGTCTTCATGTATACTTTGAACAACTGATGTCATTGTCTATTTAAAAACTATTATCGCTGTTTTAAGACTTGTGGAACAAATTTACATTATTGTGTTATTGTTTTTATCCCATTCTTATGATCATTGAACTGTGGAGAGTTCTCTCACATGTGTAACCAATGAATGGTTTGGGTATTTATTGGATATCCATGAATCGGTTCATGCTTTGAACTCTTTCTCTAGTTCATTTCTTTAGGGCATTCTTTTCAGTTTTCATTCTCATAGTTCATAGAATAGTTTCTAGATTGAACGCCTGACAATTCTAACGTCTAGCTTCTTTGATTGTTTGTTTTTCTTGTTAGAACTCTAAATCTGTTGGCAGAGCAAAGTCTAGGAGAGGCTGGTCTACGCTGTAATCTGGTGACAGAGAAAGGGTTGGGAGTATCTCATTTAGAAGTGGCGATTCTTAGGTGTGAATTGTTTGATTGGGCATGTTTCCTCCCTGTTTGAAAAATGTAGGCGCCGCCGCAATGCGTATGATTTTAGATTGTAACGAAGTTAGACAACATTCAGTCATGGTCTATGGAAGAACCCTACACAAGTCTTCACGTTTGACGTAAATCTAGAGACAAAAGCATTCTCTCTAATGTTCCTTTAATCAATACTTTTTTTTTGTCTGCACTAAGCGTCACGCGGCATTTCGAGTGTGTCTGTTTAGACTGCAGTGGTCTTCAACGGGGGCGCTAGCGCTCGCTGGGGGGGGGGGGCATTTTCGTGAAATTGGGTGGAGGGCGCTGGGAGCCAAAGGGGCGGTAGGGGGTCGCTGGGCATAAAGGCGGAAAAAAGAAACTAACGGTGCACTGAAACAAAACAACTAAAAAAGTCTTTGTGAGTTGTGATACATAACAACATCGTAATACAAGTTTAGCCAGCAATTGCATTCCGATTTGAATCTTAGTATAAAAATAAAATACAAACCCATGCGAAAATAAACTCAACAGTTTTGTGAAACAAATAATGAGAAACATGTTAAACTCTTATTGTAAACTGAAGTTTGCTGGATTTCGAAAGGGGTTTGTTATTGCTCGTTTTGTCAAGCTCTTAAATACAATTTTGGAATTTTAGAGAAAGAGGAAGATTGATTGGAAATGACTTAAAGCAGGCTACAAAAAAGTGTTTGACATGGTAGGCATCTAACAGAAATGAATGAAACCAATCCCCGACTGCAAGGAAAGAAATTGACTTTCATTGATTGTATCATTTTCTCTTGTATCGAGATATTAAATCTATTTTAAAGAGTTTCACAATCTGACACAACGTGTTTGTTGACAAATGTATTACTGCCTAAAGACACCGATATCTATGCAATGCACCTAACAATGGTCTATGAAGAAATGACGATTCGTTTCTAGGATGTAAATAAAAAAAAATTATAAATGACATTTATTAAACATCTGCTAATCTGTTCAAATTTAGTGGAAGGAAAAAAATAGATTTACAAAATTATGTCTTCAGTAAAAAGAATGTTAAAATAGGAGACACAACAGGGATATGGCTGCCACTTAAATGTTAAAATAGGAGACACCAGGGATATGGCTGCACTTAAATGTTAAAATAGGAGACACCAGGGATATGGCTGCCACTTAAATGTTAAAATAGGAGACACAACAGGGATATGGCTGCCACTTAAATGTTAAAATAGGAGACACAACAGGGATATGGCTGCCACTTAAATGTTAAAATAGGAGACACAACAGGGATATGGCTGCCACTTAAATGTTAAAATAGGAGACACAACAGGGATATGGCTGCCACTTAAATGTTAAAATAGGAGACACAACAGGGATATGGCTGCACTTAAATGTTAAAATAGGAGACACAACAGGGATATGGCTGCCACTTAAATGTTAAAATAGGAGACACAACAGGGATATGGCTGCCACTTAAATGTTAAAATAGGAGACACAACAGGGATATGGCTGCCACTTAAATGTTAAAATAGGAGACACAACAGGGATATGGCTGCACTTAAATGTTAAAATAGGAGACACAACAGGGATATGGCTGCCACTTAAATGTTAAAATAGGAGACACAACAGGGATATGGCTGCCACTTAAATGTTAAAATAGGAGACACAACAGGGATATGGCTGCCACTTAAATGTTAAAATAGGAGACACAACAGGGATATGGCTGCCACTTAAATGTTAAAATAGGAGACACAACAGGGATATGGCTGCCACTTAAATGTTAAAATAGGAGACACAACAGGGATATGGCTGCCACTTAAATGTTAAAATAGGAGACACAACAGGGATATGGCTGCCACTTAAATGTTAAAATAGGAGACACCAGGGATATGGCTGCACTTAAATGTTAAAATAGGAGACACAACAGGGATATGGCTGCCACTTTAATGTTAAAATAGGAGACACCAGGGATATGGCTGCACTTAAATGTTAAAATAGGAGACACAACAGGGATATGGCTGCCACTTAAATGTTAAAATAGGAGACACAACAGGGATATGGCTGCACTTAAATGTTAAAATAGGAGACACAACAGGGATATGGCTGCCACTTAAATGTTAAAATAGGAGACACAACAGGGATATGGCTGCACTTAAATGTTTAAATAGGAGACACAACAGGGATATGGCTGCCACTTAAATGTTTAAATAGGAGACACAACAGGGATATGGCTGCCACTTAAATGTTAAAATAGGAGACACAACAGGGATATGGCTGCCACTTAAATGTTAAAATAGGAGACACAACAGGGATATGGCTGCACTTAAATGTTAAAAGTGTTTTTCTTAGAGGGCGGATTTTTTAAAAGACAAAATACGAAAAGGGGGCTGTAGGCCGAAAAAAGGTTGAAGACCACTGGTTTAGAGGAACCGTCTAACAATAAACACGATAAAAAGTCTTAAGCTGCACTTCTGACTTAAGTACACTGTCTGTGTGTGTGTGTCGGTACTTTGTGAGCTTGTGATAGACAGTGCTCCTGCATTGAAACGTTTTTTATTTCTATAAATAGAAAACGCTAATGAAACATTTTGTTTTATTTGTAGCCTATGTTTGCCCTTAAAGCACTTAAGGTCTCTGAACTCTCGATCGAGAGTGGGTGGATGTCCATCAGACACAGACTTGAAACTTCCAAATCCCCATTTCCTTTTCCTGTCTTCATATCAACGTTTCTGGTAAAGTGTAACGCACTGGACGCTAGGAAATGGAAAAAATCCAGCTTCATAGATCTAGATGAAACTCAATAATTTTGTCACACTTAAATTGACAGAGATTTGCTTCTGGTCTTTGAGATGTATCGATCTATGAACCAGGCCAATTAAAAATGTAATTTATAATTTACTTTACCTTTCACATAGTTTCATTGCTTGATGGGAAAAAGAAAATGAAAAGAAATGTTTTTTTTTTCAATGTCAGAGTATTTTGTTCCGTTGACCTTGACATTGTTTTGGAACATTGTCGACTTAAGAAAGCAGGCGGAGTTATTTCTCTGCGTATTTGAACAAGTGGCTGGATGTTTGACGTGCGTAGAGGGTTTAAACTCGGGACCATCCTTACAATACTCCGAGCTGATCAAATGTGACCATCCAGGTGCATACCGTAGATATGGTTGCGATTTGGAATGTACACATGAACAGATCAACAAGAAAAACATATAAACATACTGTCAATAAAAACAACAACAACGCTTTTACGAAGTGTATCTGTAATTCAGGAGGGGGGGTCTATCGCCACTACCACCCTCTCCCTTTCGGGGGGGAGTGCGGGCGAATTTTAGTAGAGAAATGACTTAATTTTCATAGAATTCTTTACTTAAGTATAATAATATAGAAACTAAATATGTATACCCTCTTTTTAGATTATGTCGCCCCCCCCTTTTCGAGTTTACTGGCCGATTTGGGGGGTGGGGGCTGGAGGGGGCCATCGCATCAATCCCGCCCTCCCCCCAGCCCTTAATCTTTTTGGGCGGTTCAATTTTTAAGCAGAAATCATAGTCCGTGAACAAATTTAGTTCAATATCTACATAATGTAAACTATTTATCGATACTTGAACTCATTTGTATATTATGTCTCACCACGCTCTAATCTCAAATACAAAAGTTGTCATGTAATTAAAACTACATCTCGCCAAACTTTGAAACTCATTAGACTACTGTTAGACCCGGCCTATGAAAAATGTAAATTATACACAGTTTTGGCAAAAAAGAGTTCTAGTATTAGCTCATTGTCTTGTTTCCCCACCAAGCAAAGGTCTAAGCAAGACAACCTTTTCAAACACAGACACATACAATAAAGTTCTACTCATTCTGCTATATACTAATAGTAACATATAAATGAAATAGGATCTCATCTTGAGTGTATAGATTTAGAGCTCTTAGTTTGATCTTTGATGTCCTAGTTTAATGTTATGTTTAATGTTATGTTTAATGTTATGTTTAAATGTTATGTTTAATGTTATGTTTAATGTTATGTTTAATGTTATGTTTAATGTTGTGTTTAATGTTATGTTTAATGTTATGTTTAATGTTATGTTTAATGTTATGTTTAATGTTATGTTTAATGTTATGTTTAATGTTATGTTTAATGTTGTGTTTAATGTTATGTTTAATGTTATGTTTAATGTTATGTTTAATGTTATGTTTAATGTTATGTTTAATGTTATGTTTAATGTTATGTTTAATGTTATGTTTAATGTTATGTTTAATGTTATGTTTAATGTTATGTTTAATGTTATGTTTAATGTTATGTTTAATGTTATGTTTAATGTTATGTTTAATGTTTAATGTTATGTTTAATGTTATGTTTAAATGTTATGTTTAATGTTGTGTGGCAATGACTTGAAAGGATGTGACGCAATAAATTGAGCTTTGTACATCTACTGTCACAAAAGAGGAAGTTTCTATTTCATTAATTGGAGATGTTGACTAGTTGGCATTCATTCTTGACATGGTAACACACATGGTGCTAGTGTTTACATTTCTGGTCTCAGATGGTGGTTTCTAAATTACGCATTTAGATAATTATTTTGTATCATGTGGTTTTATTAATTCAGTTTCAGATATAAAATAATAATGGAATTATTTGATCCTCCGTTAGAGCATTAGACAGTCAACATTTGAGAGATGGAAGCAACAATATACAAAAATACTTTTAAAAAACAACAAACTAGAAGCATTATGCATACGCCATTTGAATCTGTTCACCCAGTGATACTTTATGGTCTATTGATCGTCTTCAATAAGGAACCATTTTGTTGACAAATCTATTGGTATGCAATACTGAAATAGAAATGTGTGTTGAATTGAGTCCTCTCTTGTCAAATGTTTGTCCATGTTTCAGTAACCCTAGCGACCAGTGTAATACAATGTTCTGTCAGAAGCCACGTACTTACAGTTATACTTTGTACGTCAAAGTGTCCTCTACATTAGCCAGTTTTTGTTTTTTTTGTCAGCCCATTCCCTACAATGTCAACTCTGGTCAACTGACTTGGCAGTGGCTGGAGTCTGGACGACTGAGAAGGCTAGGAATACCTCACCGTGAGTCTAAGCACTGTAACATCGTATACAACAGTCAAGTGGCTAGTCTGAACAAAGTAAGTTAAATTTACTACAGTCAAGTGGCTAGTCTAAACAAAGTAAGTTAAATTTACAACAGTCAAGTGGCTAGTCTGAACAAAGTAAGTTAAATTTACAACAGTCAAGTGGCTAGTCTGAACAATGCAAGTTAAATTTACTACAGTCAAGTGGCTAGTCTGAACAAAGTAAGTTAAATTTACAATAGTCAAGTGGCTAGTCTGAACAATGCAAGTTAAATTTACAATAATCAAGTGGCTAGTCTGAACAAAGTAAGTTAAATTTACAATAGTCAAGTGGCTAGTCTGAACAAAGTAAGTTAAATTTACAATAGTCAAGTGGCTAGTCTGAACAAAGTAAGTTAAATTTACTACAGTCAAGTGGCTAGTCTGAACAAAGTAAGTTAAATTTACAATAGTCAAGTGGCTAGTCTGAACAAAGTAAGTTAAATTTACAACAGTCAAGTGGCTAGTCTGAACAAAGTAAGTTAAATTTACAATAGTCAAGTGGCTAGACTGAACAAAGTAAGTTAAATTTACAACAGTCAAGTGGCTAGTCTGAACAAAGTAAGTTAAATTTACAATAATCAAGTGGCTAGTCTGAACAAAGTAAGTTAAATTTACAACAGTCAAGTGGCTAGTCTGAACAAAGTAAGTTAAATTTACAATAATCAAGTGGCTAGACTAAACAAAGTAAGTTAAATTTACAATAGTCAAGTGGCTAGACTGAACAAAGTAAGTTAAATTTACAACAGTCAAGTGGCTAGTCTGAACAAAGTAAGTTAAATTTACAATAGTCAAGTGGCTAGTCTAAACAAAGTAAGTTAAATTTACAATAGTCAAGTGGCTAGTCTGAACAAAGTAAGTTAAATTTACAATAATCAAGTGGCTAGACTGAACAAAGTAAGTTAAATTTACAACAGTCAAGTGGCTAGTCTGAACAAAGTAAGTTAAATTTACAATAGTCAAGTGGCTAGTCTGAACAATGCAAGTTAAATTTACAACAGTCAAGTGGCTAGTCTGAACAATGCAAGTTAAATTTACAATAGTCAAGTGGCTAGTCTGAACAAAGTAAGTTAAATTTACAATAGTCAAGTGGCTAGTCTGAACAATGCAAGTTAAATTTACAACAGTCAAGTGGCTAGTCTGAACAATGCAAGTTAAATTTACAATAATCAAGTGGCTAGTCTGAACAAAGTAAGTTAAATTTACAATAGTCAAGTGGCTAGTCTGAACAATGCAAGTTAAATTTACTACAGTCAAGTGGCTAGTCTGAACAAAGTAAGTTAAATTTACAACAGTCAAGTGGCTAGTCTGAACAAAGTAAATTAAATTTACAATAGTCAAGTGGCTAGTCTGAACAAAGTAAGTTAAATTTACAATAATCAAGTGGCTAGTCTGAACAAAGTAAGTTAAATTTACAACAGTCAATTGGCTAGTCTGAACAAAGTAAGTTAAATTTACAACAGTCAAGTGGCTAGTCTGAACAAAGTAAGTTAAATTTACAACAGTCAAGTGGCTAGTCTGAACAATGCAAGTTAAATTTACAATAATCAAGTGGCTAGTCTGAACAAAGGAAGTTAAATTTACAACAGTCAAGTGGCTAGTCTGAACAAAGTAAGTTAAATTTACAACAGTCAATTGGCTAGTCTGAACAAAGTAAGTTAAATTTACTACAGTCAAGTGGCTAGTCTGAACAAAGTAAGTTAAATTTACAACAGTCAAGTGGCTAGTCTGAACAAAGTAAGTTAAATTTACAATAGTCAAGTGGCTAGTCTGAACAAAAAAAGTTAAATTTACAATAATCAAGTGGCTAGTCTGAACAAAGTAAGTTAAATTTACAACAGTCAATTGGCTAGTCTGAACAAAGTAAGTTAAATTTACAACAGTCAAGTGGCTAGTCTGAACAAAGTAAGTTAAATTTACAATAGTCAAGTGGCTAGTCTGAACAATGCAAGTTAAATTTACAATAATCAAGTGGCTAGTCTGAACAAAGGAAGTTAAATTTACAACAGTCAAGTGGCTAGTCTGAACAAAGTAAGTTAAATTTACAACAGTCAAGTAGCTAGTCTGAACAAAGTAAGTTAAATTTACTACAGTCAAGTGGCTAGACTGAACAATGCAAGTTAAATTTACAATAATCAAGTGGCTAGTCTGAACAAAGTAAGTTAAATTTACAATAGTCAAGTGGCTAGTCTTAACAAAGTAAGTTAAATTTACAACAGTCAAGTGGCTAGTCTGAACAATGCAAGTTAAATTTACAACAGTCAAGTGGCTAGACTGAACAAAGTAAGTTAAATTTACAATAACCAAGTGGCTGGACTGAACAAAGTTAGTTAAATTTACAACAGTCAATTGGTAGTCTGAACAAAGTAAGTTAAATTTACAATAATCAAGTGGCTAGACTGAACAAAGTAAGTTAAATTTACAACAGTCAAATTGCTAGTCTGAACAAAGTAAGTTAAATTTACAACAGTCAATTGGCTAGTCTGAACAAAGTAAGTTAAATTTACAATAATCAAGTGGCTAGTCTGAACAAAGTAAGTTAAATTTACAATAATCAAGTGGCTAGACTGAACAAAGTAAGTTAAATTTACTACAGTCAAGTGGCTAGTCTGAACAAAGTAAGTTAAATTTACAATAATCAAGTGGCTAGTCTGAACAAAGTAAGTTAAATTTACAACAGTCAAGTGGCTAGTCTGAACAATGCAAGTTAAATTTACAATAGTCAAGTGGCTAGTCTGAACAATGCAAGTTAAATTTACAACAGTCAAGTGGCTAGTCTGAACAAAGTAAGTTAAATTTACAATAATCAAGTGGCTAGTCTGAACAAAGTAAGTTAAATTTACAATAGTCAAGTGACTAGTCTGAACAATGCAAGTTAAATTTACATAAATCAAGTGGCTAGTCTGAACAAAGTAAGTTAAATTTACAATAGTCAAGTGGCTAGTCTGAACAATGCAAGTTTAATTTACAATAATCAAGTAGCTAGTCTGAACAAAGTAAGTTAAATTTACAATAATCAAGTGGCTAGTCTGAACAAAGTAAGTTAAATTTACAACAGTCAAGTGGCTAGTCTGAACAAAGTAAGTTAAATTTACAATAGTCAAGTGGCTAGTCTGAACAAAGTAAGTTAAATTTACAATAGTCAAGTGGCTAGTCTGAACAATGTAAGTTAAATTTACAATAGTCAAGTGGCTAGTCTGAACAAAGCAAGTTAAATTTACAACAGTCAAGTGGCTAGTCTGAACAAAGTAAGTTAAATTTACAATAGTCAAGTGGCTAGTCTGAACAATGCAAGTTAAATTTACAACAGTCAAGTGGCTAGTCTGAACAAAGTAAGTTAAATTTACAACAGTCAAGTGGCTAGTCTGAACAATGCAAGTTAAATTTACAACAGTCAAGTGGCTAGTCTGAACAAAGTAAGTTAAATTTACAACAGTCAAGTGGCTAGACTGAACAAAGTAAGTTAAATTTACAACAGTCAAGTGGCTAGTCTGAACAAAGTAAGTTAAATTTACAATAGTCAAGTGGCTAGTCTGAAAAAAGTAAGTTAAATTTACAACAGTCAAGTGGCTAGTCTGAACAAAGTAAGTTAAATTTACAACAGTCAAGTGGCTAGTCTGAACAATGCAAGTTAAATTTACTACAGTCAAGTGGCTAGTCTGAACAAAGTAAGTTAAATTTACAACAGTCAAGTGGCTAGTCTGAACAAAGTAAGTTAAATTTACAACAGTCAAGTGGCTAGTCTGAACAATGCAAGTTAAATTTACTACAGTCAAGTGGCTAGTCTGAACAAAGTAACTTAAATTTACAATAGTCAAGTGGCTAGTCTGAACAATGCAAGTTAAATTTACAATAATCAAGTGGCTAGTCTGAACAAAGTAAGTTAAATTTACAATAGTCAAGTGGCTAGTCTGAACAATGCAAGTTAAATTTACAATAACCAAGTGGCTAGTCTGAACAAAGTAAGTTAAATTTACAATAATCAAGTGGCTAGTCTGAACAAAGTAAGTTAAATTTACAATAATCAAGTGGCTAGTCTGAACAAAGTAAGTTAAATTTACAATAGTCAAGTGGCTAGTCTGAACAAAGTAAGTTAAATTTACTACAGTCAAGTGGCTAGTCTGAACAAAGTAAGTTAAATTTACAATAGTCAAGTGGCTAGTCTGAACAAAGTAAGTTAAATTTACAACAGTCAAGTGGCTAGTCTGAACAAAAAAAGTTAAATTTACAATAGTCAAGTGGCTAGTCTGAACAAAGTAAGTTAAATTTACTACAGTCAAGTGGCTAGTCTGAACAAAGTAAGTTAAATTTACAATAGTCAAGTGGCTAGTCTGAACAAAGTAAGTTAAATTTACAACAGTCAAGTGGCTAGTCTGAACAAAGTAAGTTAAATTTACAATAGTCAAGTGGCTAGACTGAACAAAGTAAGTTAAATTTACAACAGTCAAGTGGCTAGTATGAACAAAGTAAGTTAAATTTACAATAATTAAGTGGCTAGTCTGAACAAAGTAAGTTAAATTTACAACAGTCAAGTGGCTAGTCTGAACAAAGTAAGTTAAATTTACAATAATCAAGTGGCTAGACTAAACAAAGTAAGTTAAATTTACAATAGTCAAGTGGCTAGACTGAACAAAGTAAGTTAAATTTACAACAGTCAAGTGGCTAGTCTGAACAAAGTAAGTTAATTTTACAATAGTCAAGTGGCTAGTCTAAACAAAGTAAGTTAAATTTACAATAGTCAAGTGGCTAGTCTGAACAAAGTAAGTTAAATTTACAATAATCAAGTGGCTAGACTGAACAAATTAAGTTAAATTTACAAAAGTCAAGTGGCTAGTCTGAACAAAGTAAGTTAAATTTACAATAGTCAAGTGGCTAGTCTGAACAATGCAAGTTAAATTTACAACAGTCAAGTGGCTAGTCTGAACAATGCAAGTTAAATTTACAATAGTCAAGTGGCTAGTCTGAACAAAGTAAGTTAAATTTACAATAGTCAAGTGGCTAGTCTGAACAATGCAAGTTAAATTTACAACAGTCAAGTGGCTAGTCTGAACAATGCAAGTTAAATTTACAATAATCAAGTGGCTAGTCTGAACAAAGTAAGTTAAATTTACAATAGTCAAGTGGCTAGTCTGAACAATGCAAGTTAAATTTACTACAGTCAAGTGGCTAGTCTGAACAAAGTAAGTTAAATTTACAACAGTCAAGTGGCTAGTCTGAACAAAGTAAATTAAATTTACAATAGTCAAGTGGCTAGTCTGAACAAAGTAAGTTAAATTTACAATAATCAAGTGGCTAGTCTGAACAAAGTAAGTTAAATTTACAACAGTCAATTGGCTAGTCTGAACAAAGTAAGTTAAATTTACAACAGTCAAGTGGCTAGTCTGAACAAAGTAAGTTAAATTTACAACAGTCAAGTGGCTAGTCTGAACAATGCAAGTTAAATTTACAATAATCAAGTGGCTAGTCTGAACAAAGGAAGTTAAATTTACAACAGTCAAGTGGCTAGTCTGAACAAAGTAAGTTAAATTTACAACAGTCAATTGGCTAGTCTGAACAAAGTAAGTTAAATTTACTACAGTCAAGTGGCTAGTCTGAACAAAGTAAGTTAAATTTACAACAGTCAAGTGGCTAGTCTGAACAAAGTAAGTTAAATTTACAATAGTCAAGTGGCTAGTCTTAACAAAAAAAGTTAAATTTACAATAATCAAGTGGCTAGTCTGAACAAAGTAAGTTAAATTTACAACAGTCAATTGGCTAGTCTGAACAAACTAAGTTAAATTTACAACAGTCAAGTGGCTAGTCTGAACAAAGTAAGTTAAATTTACAATAGTCAAGTGGCTAGTCTGAACAATGCAAGTTAAATTTACAATAATCAAGTGGCTAGTCTGAACAAAGGAAGTTAAATTTACAACAGTCAAGTGGCTAGTCTGAACAAAGTAAGTTAAATTTACAACAGTCAAGTAGCTAGTCTGAACAAAGTAAGTTAAATTTACTACAGTCAAGTGGCTAGTCTGAACAATGCAAGTTAAATTTACAATAATCAAGTGGCTAGTCTGAACAAAGTAAGTTAAATTTACAATAGTCAAGTGGCTAGTCTTAACAAAGTAAGTTAAATTTACAACAGTCAAGTGGCTAGTCTGAACAATGCAAGTTAAATTTACAACAGTCAAGTGGCTAGACTGAACAAAGTAAGTTAAATTTACAATAACCAAGTGGCTGGACTGAACAAAGTTAGTTAAATTTACAACAGTCAATTGGTAGTCTGAACAAAGTAAGTTAAATTTACAATAATCAAGTGGCTAGACTGAACAAAGTAAGTTAAATTTACAACAGTCAAATTGCTAGTCTGAACAAAGTAAGTTAAATTTACAACAGTCAATTGGCTAGTCTGAACAAAGTAAGTTAAATTTACAATAATCAAGTGGCTAGTCTGAACAAAGTAAGTTAAATTTACAATAATCAAGTGGCTAGACTGAACAAAGTAAGTTAAATTTACTACAGTCAAGTGGCTAGTCTGAACAAAGTAAGTTAAATTTACAATAATCAAGTGGCTAGTCTGAACAAAGTAAGTTAAATTTACAACAGTCAAGTGGCTAGTCTGAACAATGCAAGTTAAATTTACAATAGTCAAGTGGCTAGTCTGAACAATGCAAGTTAAATTTACAACAGTCAAGTGGCTAGTCTGAACAAAGTAAGTTAAATTTTCAATAATCAAGTGGCTAGTCTGAACAAAGTAAGTTAAATTCACAATAGTCAAGTGGCTAGTCTGAACAATGCAAGTTAAATTTACAATAATCAAGTGGCTAGTCTGAACAAAGTAAGTTAAATTTACAATAGTCAAGTGGCTAGTCTGAACAAAGTAAGTTAAATTTACAACAGTCAAGTGGCTAGTCTGAACAATGCAAGTTAAATTTACAATAGTCAAGTGGCTAGTCTGAACAAAGTAAGTTAAATTTTCAATAATCAAGTGGCTAGTCTGAACAAAGTAAGTTAAATTCACAATAGTCAAGTGGCTAGTCTGAACAATGCAAGTTAAATTTACAATAATCAAGTGGCTAGTCTGAACAAAGTAAGTTAAATTTACAATAATCAAGTGGCTAGTCTGAACAAAGTAAGTTAAATTTACAACAGTCAAGTGGCTAGTCTGAACAATGCAAGTTAAATTTACAATAGTCAAGTGGCTAGTCTGAACAATGCAAGTTAAATTTACAACAGTCAAGTGGCTAGTCTGAACAAAGTAAGTTAAATTTTCAATAATCAAGTGGCTAGTCTGAACAAAGTAAGTTAAATTCACAATAGTCAAGTGGCTAGTCTGAACAATGCAAGTTAAATTTACAATAATCAAGTGGCTAGTCTGAACAAAGTAAGTTAAATTTACAATAGTCAAGTGGCTAGTCTGAACAAAGTAAGTTAAATTTACAATAGTCAAGTGGCTAGTCTGAACAATGCAAGTTAAATTTACAATAATCAAGTAGCTAGTCTGAACAAAGTAAGTTAAATTTACAATAATCAAGTGGCTAGTCTGAACAAAGTAAGTTAAATTTACAACAGTCAAGTGGCTAGTCTGAACAAAGTAAGTTAAATTTACAATAGTCAAGTGGCTAGTATGAACAAAGTAAGTTAAATTTACAATAGTCAAGTGGCTAGTCTGAACAATGTAAGTTAAATTTACAATAGTCAAGTGGCTAGTCTGAACAAAGTAAGTTAAATTTACAATAGTCAAGTGGCTAGTCTGAACAATGCAAGTTAAATTTACAACAGTCAAGTGGCTAGTCTGAACAAAGTAAGTTAAATTTACAACAGTCAAGTGGCTAGACTGAACAAAGTAAGTTAAATTTACAACAGTCAAGTGGCTAGTCTGAACAAAGTAAGTTAAATTTACAATAGTCAAGTGGCTAGTCTGAAAAAAGTAAGTTAAATTTACAACAGTCAAGTGGCTAGTCTAAACAAAGTAAGTTAAATTTACAACAGTCAAGTGGCTAGTCTGAACAATGCAAGTTAAATTTACTACAGTCAAGTGGCTAGTCTGAACAAAGTAAGTTAAATTTACAACAGTCAAGTGGCTAGTCTGAACAAAGTAAGTTAAATTTACAACAGTCAAGTGGCTAGTCTGAACAATGCAAGTTAAATTTACTACAGTCAAGTGGCTAGTCTGAACAAAGTAACTTAAATTTACAATAGTCAAGTGGCTAGTCTGAACAATGCAAGTTAAATTTACAATAATCAAGTGGCTAGTCTGAACAAAGTAAGTTAAATTTACAATAGTCAAGTGGCTAGTCTGAACAATGCAAGTTAAATTTACAATAACCAAGTGGCTAGTCTGAACAAAGTAAGTTAAATTTACAATAATCAAGTGGCTAGTCTGAACAAAGTAAGTTAAATTTACAATAGTCAAGTGGCTAGTCTGAACAAAGTAAGTTAAATTTACTACAGTCAAGTGGCTAGTCTGAACAAAGTAAGTTAAATTTACAATAGTCAAGTGGCTAGTCTGAACAAAGTAAGTTAAATTTACAACAGTCAAGTGGCTAGTCTGAACAAAGTAAGTTAAATTTACAATAGTCAAGTGGCTAGACTGAACAAAGTAAGTTAAATTTACAACAGTCAAGTGGCTAGTCTGAACAAAGTAAGTTAAATTTACAATAGTCAAGTGGCTAGACTGAACAAAGTAAGTTAAATTTACAACAGTCAAGTGGCTAGTCTGAACAAAGTAAGTTAAATTTACAATAATCAAGTGGCTAGTCTGAACAAAGTAAGTTAAATTTACAACAGTCAAGTGGCTAGTCATAACAAAGTAAGTTAAATTTACAATAATCAAGTGGCTAGACTAAACAAAGTAAGTTAAATTTACAATAGTCAAGTGGCTAGACTGAACAAAGTAAGTTAAATTTACAATAGTCAAGTGGCTAGTCTGAACAAAGTAAGTTAAATTTACAATAGTCAAGTGGCTAGTCTGAACAAAGTAAGTTAAATTTACAACAGTCAAGTGGCTAGACTGAACAAAGTAAGTTAAATTTACAACAGTCAAGTGGCTAGTCTGAACAAAGGAAAATAAATTTACAACAGTCAAGTGGCTAGACTGAACAAAGTAAGTTAAATTTACAACAGTCAAGTGGCTAGTCTGAACAAAGTAAGTTAAATTTACAATAGTCAAGTGGCTAGTCTAAACAATGCAAGTTAAATTTACAACAGTCAAGTGGCTAGTCTGAACAATGCAAGTTAAATTTACAACAGTCAAGTGGCTAGTCTGAACAAAGTAAGTTAAATTTACAATAGTCAAGTGGCTAGTATGAACAAAGTAAGTTAAATTTACAATAGTCAAGTGGCTAGTCTGAACAAAGCAAGTTAAATTTACAACAGTCAAGTGGCTAGTCTGAACAAAGTAAGTTAAATTTACAATAGTCAAGTGGCTAGTCTGAACAATGCAAGTTAAATTTACAACAGTCAAGTGGCTAGTCTGAACAAAGTAAGTTAAATTTACAATAGTCAAGTGGCTAGTCTGAACAATGCAAGTTAAATTTACAACAGTCAAGTGGCTAGTCTGAACAAAGTAAGTTAAATTTACAACAGTCAAGTGGCTAGACTGAACAAAGTAAGTTAAATTTACAACAGTCAAGTGGCTAGTCTGAACAAAGTAAGTTAAATTTACAATAGTCAAGTGGCTAGTCTGAAAAAAGTAAGTTAAATTTACAACAGTCAAGTGGCTAGTCTAAACAAAGTAAGTTAAATTTACAACAGTCAAGTGGCTAGTCTGAACAATGCAAGTTAAATTTACTACAGTCAAGTGGCTAGTCTGAACAAAGTAAGTTAAATTTACAACAGTCAAGTGGCTAGTCTGAACAAAGTAAGTTAAATTTACAACAGTCAAGTGGCTAGTCTGAACAATGCAAGTTAAATTTACTACAGTCAAGTGGCTAGTCTGAACAAAGTAACTTAAATTTACAATAGTCAAGTGGCTAGTCTGAACAATGCAAGTTAAATTTACAATAATCAAGTGGCTAGTCTGAACAAAGTAAGTTAAATTTACAATAGTCAAGTGGCTAGTCTGAACAATGCAAGTTAAATTTACAATAACCAAGTGGCTAGTCTGAACAAAGTAAGTTAAATTTACAATAATCAAGTGGCTAGTCTGAACAAAGTAAGTTAAATTTACAATAGTCAAGTGGCTAGTCTGAACAAAGTAAGTTAAATTTACTACAGTCAAGTGGCTAGTCTGAACAAAGTAAGTTAAATTTACAATAGTCAAGTGGCTAGTCTGAACAAAGTAAGTTAAATTTACAACAGTCAAGTGGCTAGTCTGAACAAAGTAAGTTAAATTTACAATAGTCAAGTGGCTAGACTGAACAAAGTAAGTTAAATTTACAACAGTCAAGTGGCTAGTCTGAACAAAGTAAGTTAAATTTACAATAGTCAAGTGGCTAGACTGAACAAAGTAAGTTAAATTTACAACAGTCAAGTGGCTAGTCTGAACAAAGTAAGTTAAATTTACAATAATCAAGTGGCTAGTCTGAACAAAGTAAGTTAAATTTACAATAGTCAAGTGGCTAGTCTTAACAAAAAAAGTTAAATTTACAATAATCAAGTGGCTAGTCTGAACAAAGTAAGTTAAATTTACAACAGTCAATTGGCTAGTCTGAACAAACTAAGTTAAATTTACAACAGTCAAGTGGCTAGTCTGAACAAAGTAAGTTAAATTTACAATAGTCAAGTGGCTAGTCTGAACAATGCAAGTTAAATTTACAATAATCAAGTGGCTAGTCTGAACAAAGGAAGTTAAATTTACAACAGTCAAGTGGCTAGTCTGAACAAAGTAAGTTAAATTTACAACAGTCAAGTAGCTAGTCTGAACAAAGTAAGTTAAATTTACTACAGTCAAGTGGCTAGTCTGAACAATGCAAGTTAAATTTACAATAATCAAGTGGCTAGTCTGAACAAAGTAAGTTAAATTTACAATAGTCAAGTGGCTAGTCTTAACAAAGTAAGTTAAATTTACAACAGTCAAGTGGCTAGTCTGAACAATGCAAGTTAAATTTACAACAGTCAAGTGGCTAGACTGAACAAAGTAAGTTAAATTTACAATAACCAAGTGGCTGGACTGAACAAAGTTAGTTAAATTTACAACAGTCAATTGGTAGTCTGAACAAAGTAAGTTAAATTTACAATAATCAAGTGGCTAGACTGAACAAAGTAAGTTAAATTTACAACAGTCAAATTGCTAGTCTGAACAAAGTAAGTTAAATTTACAACAGTCAATTGGCTAGTCTGAACAAAGTAAGTTAAATTTACAATAATCAAGTGGCTAGTCTGAACAAAGTAAGTTAAATTTACAATAATCAAGTGGCTAGACTGAACAAAGTAAGTTAAATTTACTACAGTCAAGTGGCTAGTCTGAACAAAGTAAGTTAAATTTACAATAATCAAGTGGCTAGTCTGAACAAAGTAAGTTAAATTTACAACAGTCAAGTGGCTAGTCTGAACAATGCAAGTTAAATTTACAATAGTCAAGTGGCTAGTCTGAACAATGCAAGTTAAATTTACAACAGTCAAGTGGCTAGTCTGAACAAAGTAAGTTAAATTTTCAATAATCAAGTGGCTAGTCTGAACAAAGTAAGTTAAATTCACAATAGTCAAGTGGCTAGTCTGAACAATGCAAGTTAAATTTACAATAATCAAGTGGCTAGTCTGAACAAAGTAAGTTAAATTTACAATAGTCAAGTGGCTAGTCTGAACAAAGTAAGTTAAATTTACAATAGTCAAGTGGCTAGTCTGAACAATGCAAGTTAAATTTACAATAATCAAGTAGCTAGTCTGAACAAAGTAAGTTAAATTTACAATAATCAAGTGGCTAGTCTGAACAAAGTAAGTTAAATTTACAACAGTCAAGTGGCTAGTCTGAACAAAGTAAGTTAAATTTACAATAGTCAAGTGGCTAGTATGAACAAAGTAAGTTAAATTTACAATAGTCAAGTGGCTAGTCTGAACAATGTAAGTTAAATTTACAATAGTCAAGTGGCTAGTCTGAACAAAGTAAGTTAAATTTACAATAGTCAAGTGGCTAGTCTGAACAATGCAAGTTAAATTTACAACAGTCAAGTGGCTAGTCTGAACAAAGTAAGTTAAATTTACAACAGTCAAGTGGCTAGACTGAACAAAGTAAGTTAAATTTACAACAGTCAAGTGGCTAGTCTGAACAAAGTAAGTTAAATTTACAATAGTCAAGTGGCTAGTCTGAAAAAAGTAAGTTAAATTTACAACAGTCAAGTGGCTAGTCTAAACAAAGTAAGTTAAATTTACAACAGTCAAGTGGCTAGTCTGAACAATGCAAGTTAAATTTACTACAGTCAAGTGGCTAGTCTGAACAAAGTAAGTTAAATTTACAACAGTCAAGTGGCTAGTCTGAACAAAGTAAGTTAAATTTACAACAGTCAAGTGGCTAGTCTGAACAATGCAAGTTAAATTTACTACAGTCAAGTGGCTAGTCTGAACAAAGTAACTTAAATTTACAATAGTCAAGTGGCTAGTCTGAACAATGCAAGTTAAATTTACAATAATCAAGTGGCTAGTCTGAACAAAGTAAGTTAAATTTACAATAGTCAAGTGGCTAGTCTGAACAATGCAAGTTAAATTTACAATAACCAAGTGGCTAGTCTGAACAAAGTAAGTTAAATTTACAATAATCAAGTGGCTAGTCTGAACAAAGTAAGTTAAATTTACAATAGTCAAGTGGCTAGTCTGAACAAAGTAAGTTAAATTTACTACAGTCAAGTGGCTAGTCTGAACAAAGTAAGTTAAATTTACAATAGTCAAGTGGCTAGTCTGAACAAAGTAAGTTAAATTTACAACAGTCAAGTGGCTAGTCTGAACAAAGTAAGTTAAATTTACAATAGTCAAGTGGCTAGACTGAACAAAGTAAGTTAAATTTACAACAGTCAAGTGGCTAGTCTGAACAAAGTAAGTTAAATTTACAATAGTCAAGTGGCTAGACTGAACAAAGTAAGTTAAATTTACAACAGTCAAGTGGCTAGTCTGAACAAAGTAAGTTAAATTTACAATAATCAAGTGGCTAGTCTGAACAAAGTAAGTTAAATTTACAACAGTCAAGTGGCTAGTCATAACAAAGTAAGTTAAATTTACAATAATCAAGTGGCTAGACTAAACAAAGTAAGTTAAATTTACAATAGTCAAGTGGCTAGACTGAACAAAGTAAGTTAAATTTACAATAGTCAAGTGGCTAGTCTGAACAAAGTAAGTTAAATTTACAATAGTCAAGTGGCTAGTCTGAACAAAGTAAGTTAAATTTACAACAGTCAAGTGGCTAGACTGAACAAAGTAAGTTAAATTTACAACAGTCAAGTGGCTAGTCTGAACAAAGGAAAATAAATTTACAACAGTCAAGTGGCTAGACTGAACAAAGTAAGTTAAATTTACAACAGTCAAGTGGCTAGTCTGAACAAAGTAAGTTAAATTTACAATAGTCAAGTGGCTAGTCTAAACAATGCAAGTTAAATTTACAACAGTCAAGTGGCTAGTCTGAACAATGCAAGTTAAATTTACAACAGTCAAGTGGCTAGTCTGAACAAAGTAAGTTAAATTTACAATAGTCAAGTGGCTAGTATGAACAAAGTAAGTTAAATTTACAATAGTCAAGTGGCTAGTCTGAACAAAGCAAGTTAAATTTACAACAGTCAAGTGGCTAGTCTGAACAAAGTAAGTTAAATTTACAATAGTCAAGTGGCTAGTCTGAACAATGCAAGTTAAATTTACAACAGTCAAGTGGCTAGTCTGAACAAAGTAAGTTAAATTTACAATAGTCAAGTGGCTAGTCTGAACAATGCAAGTTAAATTTACAACAGTCAAGTGGCTAGTCTGAACAAAGTAAGTTAAATTTACAACAGTCAAGTGGCTAGACTGAACAAAGTAAGTTAAATTTACAACAGTCAAGTGGCTAGTCTGAACAAAGTAAGTTAAATTTACAATAGTCAAGTGGCTAGTCTGAAAAAAGTAAGTTAAATTTACAACAGTCAAGTGGCTAGTCTAAACAAAGTAAGTTAAATTTACAACAGTCAAGTGGCTAGTCTGAACAATGCAAGTTAAATTTACTACAGTCAAGTGGCTAGTCTGAACAAAGTAAGTTAAATTTACAACAGTCAAGTGGCTAGTCTGAACAAAGTAAGTTAAATTTACAACAGTCAAGTGGCTAGTCTGAACAATGCAAGTTAAATTTACTACAGTCAAGTGGCTAGTCTGAACAAAGTAACTTAAATTTACAATAGTCAAGTGGCTAGTCTGAACAATGCAAGTTAAATTTACAATAATCAAGTGGCTAGTCTGAACAAAGTAAGTTAAATTTACAATAGTCAAGTGGCTAGTCTGAACAATGCAAGTTAAATTTACAATAACCAAGTGGCTAGTCTGAACAAAGTAAGTTAAATTTACAATAATCAAGTGGCTAGTCTGAACAAAGTAAGTTAAATTTACAATAGTCAAGTGGCTAGTCTGAACAAAGTAAGTTAAATTTACTACAGTCAAGTGGCTAGTCTGAACAAAGTAAGTTAAATTTACAATAGTCAAGTGGCTAGTCTGAACAAAGTAAGTTAAATTTACAACAGTCAAGTGGCTAGTCTGAACAAAGTAAGTTAAATTTACAATAGTCAAGTGGCTAGACTGAACAAAGTAAGTTAAATTTACAACAGTCAAGTGGCTAGTCTGAACAAAGTAAGTTAAATTTACAATAGTCAAGTGGCTAGACTGAACAAAGTAAGTTAAATTTACAACAGTCAAGTGGCTAGTCTGAACAAAGTAAGTTAAATTTACAATAATCAAGTGGCTAGTCTGAACAAAGTAAGTTAAATTTACAACAGTCAAGTGGCTAGTCATAACAAAGTAAGTTAAATTTACAATAATCAAGTGGCTAGACTAAACAAAGTAAGTTAAATTTACAATAGTCAAGTGGCTAGACTGAACAAAGTAAGTTAAATTTACAATAGTCAAGTGGCTAGTCTGAACAAAGTAAGTTAAATTTACAATAGTCAAGTGGCTAGTCTGAACAAAGTAAGTTAAATTTACAACAGTCAAGTGGCTAGACTGAACAAAGTAAGTTAAATTTACAACAGTCAAGTGGCTAGTCTGAACAAAGGAAAATAAATTTACAACAGTCAAGTGGCTAGACTGAACAAAGTAAGTTAAATTTACAACAGTCAAGTGGCTAGTCTAAACAATGCAAGTTAAATTTACAACAGTCAAGTGGCTAGTCTGAACAATGCAAGTTAAATTTACAACAGTCAAGTGGCTAGACTGAACAATGTAAGTTAAATTTACAATAATCAAGTGGCTAGTCTGAACAAAGTAAGTTAAATTTACAATAGTCAAGTGGCTAGTCTGAACAATGCAAGTTAAATTTACAACAGTCAAGTGGCTAGTCTGAACAATGCAAGTTAAATTTACAATAGTCAAGTGGCTAGTCTGAACAAAGTAAGTTAAATTTACAATAGTCAAGTGGCTAGTCTGAACAATGCAAGTTAAATTTACAACAGTCAAGTGGCTAGTCTGAACAATGCAAGTTAAATTTACAATAATCAAGTGGCTAGTCTGAACAAAGTAAGTTAAATTTACAATAATCAAGTGGCTAGTCTGAACAAAGTAAGTTAAATTTACAATAATCAAGTGGCTAGTCTGAACAAAGTAAGTTAAATTTACAACAGTCAATTGGCTAGTCTGAACAAAGTAAGTTAAATTTACAACAGTCAAGTGGCTAGTCTGAACAAAGTAAGTTAAATTTACAACAGTCAAGTGGCTAGTCTGAACAATGCAAGTTAAATTTACAATAATCAAGTGGCTAGTCTGAACAAAGGAAGTTAAATTTACAACAGTCAAGTGGCTAGTCTGAACAAAGTAAGTTAAATTTACAACAGTCAAGTAGCTAGTCTGAACAAAGTAAGTTAAATTTACTACAGTCAAGTGGCTAGTCTGAACAAAGTAAGTTAAATTTACAATAACCAAGTGGCTAGACTGAACAAAGTTAGTTAAATTTACAACAGTCAATTGGTAGTCTGAACAAAGTAAGTTAAATTTACAATAATCAAGTGGCTAGACTGAACAAAGTAAGTTAAATTTACAATAATCAAGTGGCTAGACTGAACAAAGTAAGTTAAATTTACAACAGTCAATTGGCTAGTCTGAACAAAGTAAGTTAAATTTACAACAGTCAATTGGCTAGTCTGAACAAAGTAAGTTAAATTTACAATAATCAAGTGGCTAGTCTGAACAAAGTAAGTTAAATTTACAATAATCAAGTGGCTAGTCTGAACAAAGTAAGTTAAATTTACTACAGTCAAGTGGCTAGTCTGAACAAAGTAAGTTAAATTTACAATAATCAAGTGGCTAGTCTGAACAAAGTAAGTTAAATTTACAACAGTCAAGTGGCTAGTCTGAACAATGCAAGTTAAATTTACAATAGTCAAGTGGCTAGTCTGAACAATGCAAGTTAAATTTACAATAATCAAGTGGCTAGTCTGAACAAAGTAAGTTAAATTTACAATAATCAAGTGGCTAGTCTGAACAAAGTAAGTTAAATTTACAACAGTCAAGTGGCTAGTCTGAACAAAGTAAGTTAAATTTACAACAGTCAAGTGGCTAGTCTGAATAAAGGAAGTTAAGTTTACAACAGTCAAGTAACAACAGTCAGCTACCTAGGCTAAATAAAGTTAATATCTAGACTCTTAGAATCTAGACTAATTTAAGTAAGTATCTAGACTAAGTCAAAAAAGTATCTAAACTAACTCAAGTAAGTAGCATCTTTCTAGTCACTCTCTCTCTCTGTCCACGTAGAGCGGTCTAGGGCTAGGTTTTCTCCCAGTCCATAACTTTCTGGTCACTCTCTCTCTCTCTCTCCACGTACAGCGGTCTAGGGCTAGGTTTTCTCCCAGTCCATAACTTTCTGATCACTCCATCTCTGTCCACGTACAGCGGTCTAGGGGCTAGGTTTTCTCCCAGTCCATAACTTTCTGGTCACTCTCTCTTTCTGTCTACGTAGAGCGGTCTAGGGCTAGGTTTTCTCCCAGTCCATAACTTTCTGGTCACTCTCTCTCTGTCCACGTAGAGCGGTCTAGGGGCTAGATTTTCTCCCAGTCCATAACTTTCTGGTCACTATCTCTCTGTCCACGTAGAGCGGTTTAGGGGCTTGGTTTTTCTCAGTATTTGTTTGTCTAGAACATCGTTTGTTCCTCAAGCCTTCCTTTTTTTTGATGTTCATCCTGATTGTTCTCGTTTTCTTCTCTCTAGATCAATCTGGAAAAAGATTTCTCTCTCTATTTTCATGTGTTTATATTCTTCTGTTTTAACATGGTTATCTTTTCTCGAAAAGGTCTCTGTAAAAGGTCTCTTATTTTTCAGATCATGAACCAAAAGCCAACAGACCTTCCACCCTGTATCGATGACCTGATGGTCAACACCAAACGGTGGACAACCAACTCTCTGGCGCCATTCTACACTCACCAGAAAAGAATCTGTGGTTATTTTTTCTCCAGGGATACTGACCATCGTCTGCACAAACACGGAATCCCGCCAAGCGACCTTGTGGCATGGAGAAGCACCTACGGATCTAAATGATCCAGAAACTCAAAGAGGTTTAAATAAAGAAAAAAAAGTACCGAAAGCATTGGATTCAAGCTAAAAGTATTATCGTATCAAATCTTTATGTAAAAGTATTATCGTATCAAATCTTTATTGAATAAACAAAATATTGCCCCATACAATGTTTTGAATTTGTTTGATAGATGCAGGGCGCTGGAATCTATGTGAAACTTTTTTAAGTGTGTCAGAATCATCGTGTACAATTTCAAATGCATTGTTCTGTTGTAGGAAGTAGGTATGTTTTGGCTCTAGGGGCCTGCCAGTATACCAAAATCAAAGTCTCTTAGGCATCATAAGCATCACGATTGAAGGTCAAGCTGAATTCTGTTGACAAAATGTGAAGTGTGTCAAAAGTCAAAATACATTTCCTCCAACATGATGTCAACGTGTAGGATTTTGAAACTCAATTACAGGCCTGCAATCCTCTGTATGAGTCTAAAACTAAGGTCCAGGCCTGCAATCCTCTGTATGACCCTAAAACTAAGGTACAGGCCTGTAATCCTCTGTATGACCCTAAAACTAAGGTCCAGGCCTGCAATCCTCTGTATGACTCTAAAACTAAGGTCCAGGCCTGCAATCCTCTGTATGACCCTAAAACTAAGGTCCAGGCCTGCAAACCTCTGTATGACTCTAAAACTTAGGTCCAGGCCTGCAATCCTCTGTAAGAGTCAAAAACTAATGTCCAGACCTATTATCTCCTATAGAAACGTCTTTTTTTGTGTGCTTGACCTAAAATCACCAATATCTAGCTTCAAACACTAAATCAAAGGTTCCCTGATACAATGTAGTCGCTCTAATATTTACCAAACTCTTTCGTATCTCAAATCGAGCTGATGTTTTGAGCACCTAAAGGAAACAAGCAAAATCTCTCTCAGACATCCACTCCATCCCCCCACGGTCTACAAAAGAGATTGGACAGTAGTGCACAGAGTATGCTTTAAGGAAGGAATTCCAAAACCAAAGAGTAAAGAGCTTGTCTCTTTGTTTCACTTTGTTTGGTAGGTGAATCCTTTTTTCATTCTCTAGATAATTAAAACAAACAGGGTTCAATAAAAAAAATATATATGACTTAAAATGCAAAGCACGTTCTGAAAACTTGTTTTAAAAGAAATCATCGGATGATCATGACATTGTACTTCAACAAACTTCAGTACACTTGAACTATTTCGCCACCTCATTAGTAACTAACGAATGGTCTACAACAAAACTTCAGTACACTTGAACTATTTCGCCTCCCCATTATAAACTAACGAATGGTCTACAACAAACTTCAGTACACTTGAACTATTTCGCCACCCCATTAGTAACTAACGAATGGTCTACAACAAAACTTCAGTACACTTGAACTATTTCGCCACCTCATTAGTAACTAACGAATGGTCTACAACAAACTTCAGTACACTTGAACTATTTCGCCACCCCATTAGTAACTAACGAATGGCCTACAACTAACTTCAGTACACTTGATCTATTTCATCACCTCATTAGTAACTAAAGAATGGCCTACAACAAACATCAATACACTTGAACTATTTCGCCACCTCATTAGTAACTAACGAATGGCCTATAACAAACTTCAGTACACTTGAACTATTTCGCCACCTCATTAGTAACTAACGAATGGTCTACAACAAAACTTCAGTACACTTGAACTATTTCGCCACCCCATTATAAACTAACGAATGGTCTACAACAAACTTCAGTACACTTGAACTATTTCGCCACCCCATTAGTAACTAACGAATGGTCTACAACAAAACTTCAGTACACTTGAACTATTTCGCCACCTCATTAGTAACTAACGAATGGTCTACAACAAACTTCAGTACACTTGAACTATTTCGCCACCCCATTAGTAACTAACGAATGGCCTACAACTAACTTCAGTACACTTGATCTATTTCATCACCTCATTAGTAACTAACGAATGGCCTACAACAAACATCAATACACTTGAACTATTTCGCCACCTCATTAGTAACTAACGAATGGCCTATAACAAACTTCAGTACACTTGAACTATTTCGCCACCTAATTAGTAACTAACGAATGGCCTACAACAAACTTCAGTACACTTGAACTATTTCGCCACCTCATTAGTAACTAACGAATGGCCTACAACAAACTTCAGTACACTTGAACTATTTCGCCACCTCCTTAGTAACTAACGAATGGTCTACAACAAACTTCAGTACATTTGAACTATTTCGCCACCTCATTAGAAACTAACGAATGGCCTACAACAAACTTCAGTACACTTGAACTATTTCGCCACCTCATTAGTAACTAACAAATGGTCTACAACAAAATTTAGTAAGCTTGAACTATTTCGCCACCTCCTTAGTAACTAACGAATGGTCTACAACAAACTTCAGTACATTTGAACTATTTCGCCACCTCATTAGTAACTAATGAATGGCCTACAACAAACTTCAGTACACTTGAACTATTTCGCCACCTCATTAGTAACTAACGAATGGTCTACAACAAAATTTAGTAAGCTTGAACTATTTCGCCATCTCATTAGTAACTAACGAATGGCCTACAACAAACTTCAGTACACTTTAACTTATTCGCCACCTCATTAGTTTCTAACTAATGGCCTACAACAAACTTCAGTACATTTGAACTATTTAACCACCTCATTAGTAACTAACGAATGGCCTATAACGAACTTCAGTACACTTGAACTATTTCGCAACCTCATTAGTAACTAACGAATGGCCTACAACAAACTTCAGTACACTTGAACTATTTCACCACCTTATTAGCAACTAACGAATGGCCTACAACAAACTTCAGTACACTTAAACTATTTCGCCACCTCATTAGTAACTAACGAATGGCCTACAACAAACTTCAGTACACTTGAACTATTTCAACACCTCATTAGCAACTAACGAATGGCCTACAACAAACTTCAGTACACTTGAACTTTTTCGCCACCTCATTAGTAACTAACGAATGGTCTACAACAAAATTTAGTAAGCTTGAACTATTTCGCTATCTCATTAGTAACTAACGAATGGCCTATAACAAACTTCAGTACACTTGAACTATTTCGCCAACTCATTAGTAACTAACTAATGGCCTACAACAAACTTCAGTACACTTGAACTATTTCACCACCTCATTAGTAACTAACAAATGGCCTACAACAAACTTCAGTACATTTGAACTATTTCACCACCTCATTAGTAACTAACGAATGGCCTACAACAAACTTCAGTACACTTGAACTATTTCGCCACCTCATTAGTAACTAACGAATGGCCTACAACAAACTTCAGTACACTTGAACTATTTCACCACCTCATTAGTAACTAACGAATGGCCT
This sequence comes from Biomphalaria sudanica, assembly GCA_036873155.1. Classification (NCBI taxonomy): domain Eukaryota; kingdom Metazoa; phylum Mollusca; class Gastropoda; family Planorbidae; genus Biomphalaria; species Biomphalaria sudanica. The sequence goes on along the minus strand of JAZGLO010001225.1, from coordinate 1,140 downwards.
ACAACAAATTTCAGTACACTTGAACTATTTCACCACCTCATTAGTAACTAACGAATGGCCTACAACAAACTTCAGTACACTTGAACTTTTTAACCACCTCATTAGTAACTAACGAATGGCCTACAACAAACTTCAGTACACTTGAACTATTTCGCCACCTCATTAGTAGCTAACGATTGGCCTACAACAAACTTCAGTACACTTGAACTATTTTGCCACCTCATTAGTAACTAACGAATGGCCTACAGCAAACTTCAGTACACTTGAACTATTTCACCACCTCATTAGTAACTAACGAATGGCCTACAACAAACTTCAGTACACTTGAACTATTTCACCACCTCATTAGTAACTAACGAATGGCCTACAACAAACTTCAGTACACTTGAACTATTTCACCACCTCATTAGTAACTAACGAATGGCCTACAACAAACTTCAGTACACTTGAACTATTTCACCACCTTATTAGCAACTAACGAATGGCCTACAACAAACTTCAGTACACTTGAACTATTTCGCCACCTCATTTGTAACTAACGAATGGCCTACAACAAACTTCAGTACACTAGAACTATTTCGCCACCTCATTAGTAACTAACGAATGGCCAACAACAAACTTCAGTACACTTGAATTATTTCGCCACCTCATTAGTAACTAACGAATGGCCTACAACAAACTTCAGTTTACTTGAACTATTTCGCCACCTCATTAGTAACTAACGAATGGCCTACAACAAACTTCAGTACACTTGAACTATTTCGCCATCTCATTAGTAACTAACGAATGGCCTACAACAAACTTCAGTACACTTGAACTATTTCACCACCTCATTAGTAACTAACGAATGGCCTACAACAAACTTCAGTACACTTGAACTATTTCACCACCTAATTAGTAACTAACAAATGGCCTACAACAAACTTCAGTACACTTGAACTATTTCGCCACCTTATTAGTAACTAACGAATGGCCTACAACAAACTTCAGTACACTTGAACTATTTCGCCACCTCATTAGTAACTAACGAATGGCCTACAACAAACTTCAGTACACTTGAACTATTTCGCCACCTCATTAGTAATTAACGAATGGCCTATAACAAACTTCAGTACACTTGAACTATTTCGCCACCTCATT
>JAZGLO010001224.1:0-35337 GCA_036873155.1 Biomphalaria sudanica | reverse complement strand
CCCCTTAGCTACGCCACTGATATCACATATAGAACATGTAGTTTTTATAGATCTTTGCATGCACCTACTCAAATTAACAATGCTAAAAGCCTAGCATCGAGGCGATAGCAAACTAAACATTCTCAATTATAGCTCTAAAACATGGTTTACGATAACCAAATCAGACCAAGTGTATTGTAGAATAATGTTTCTAAGTCAATTTTATCTGCCCAAGTGTATTGTAGAATAATGTTTCTAAGTCAATTTTATCTGCCCAAGTGTATTGTAGAATAATGTTTCTAATTCAATTTTATCTGCCCAAGTGTATTGTAGAATAATGTTTCTAATTCAATTTTATCTGCCCAAGTGTATTGTAGAATAATGTTTCTAATTCAATTTTATCTGCCCAAGTGTATTGTAGAATAATGTTTCTAATTCAATTTTATCTGCCCAAGTGTATTGTAGAATAATGTTTCTAATTCAATTTTATCTGCCCAAGTGTATTGTAGAATAATGTTTCTAATTCAATTTTATCTGCCCAAGTGTATTGTAGAATAATGTTTCTAATTCAATTTTATCTGCCCTGTCTTGGCAGCGAATTTGATTAATATGCACCTGATACCAGTAAGTGCAAATTGAATGTATCTGCGGACTTGTAAGTACATTTTCACATGACTTCTCTTCGTGTTGTGACGGATGACATTACCTTCTACCCGTACGCACGAAAACGTCTAACAAAAGAGGTCATCTTTTCGTGTTACATTACCTAGCTGTCACCTGTAGGTACAGAAAGAGTGACACTACCTACTACAAGAAAACCCTGTATCCTTCTACATGTGTCGTCGAGTTAAGCACTGCACGCTACATTGCCCGCTCCATTACCTGCTTTGAATGGCAGCTATTTGCTGGCGCCTTGATACGCGAAAACAATGATCACTAATTGAACTCGTCCCGGGGGGGAGGGGGTAGCACGTGTGGCGGGAGTAGAGGACTCATCTAATCAATACAAGTTGCTGAAACACTTCTATTGACAATGGTTCAGCTATTGACAAGGGAGGTTTATGAATCGTATCCCTCAATATGTTCCCATTAAGCGTGAATCTGAGTGTGGGGAGAAGCGCGAGGTGAAGTCATGGGAGGGGTTGCTTTTATCATTATGTCATTTATAGTCGTTTTATTTTGCTTCGATTGTAATCCACTACAGAACGTCAGATTTAGCTATTGATCAATCGCTACCATTTCATAGCTTTACATTTGTATAGGTGTTCCTTTTTTTTTTACATTAATCTAGTTGTGATGCGAAATGTTACAAACTATCCAAGACTCGCTATTACAGATCAATACTTACATAGCAAACGTTTAGTAAGGACAAAATAGTTTCAGTATACCAGATCACTAGATACCCGACACTTGAACATTAAACTGTGTATACCAGATCACTAGATACCCGACACTTGAACATTAAACTGTGTATACCAGATCACTAGATACCCGACACTTGAACATCAAAGTGTGTATACCAGATCACTAGATACCCGACACTTGAACATCAAAGTGTGTATACCAGATCACTAAATACCTCACATTTTAGCATTAAAGTATGTTTATACAATATGACGAAATACCCCGACATTTTAGCATCAAAGTCTGTATATACAATATCACTAAATACCCGACATTTTAGCATCAAAGTCTGTATATACAATATCACTAAATACCCGACATTTTAGCATCAAAGTCTGTATGTATACAACAGTGCTAGAATCTATGGCTTAGGGGCTTAAAGGGTTTGGCTATCTTCCAAAGAGGCTCGAGTTCAAAGGTTAGCTGTACTGAGTGCCTAAAGGCAGCAAGTCAACTTTTAGTCCCGATACCACCTTCCCCTCTCTTCGCTGGTCCACAAAAGAAATTGGATCATACCGCACTCAGCACGAAAATTGCGCAACAAAAAAGCAAAAACTGTGTAGCCAAGGGTAAGGTTTGTGCGTGGTGTACATTGTAACTGATACTCTGCCTACACTCTTTATAAAATAATACATTAAATATATTGAACTATTTTGACCTTGTCCCCAGTACATGAAGGTCAGGTTTATCTTCTCTTCCCCAGACTTTCCCTACATAATTGACCTTCCATGCCAGTGGCCCCACCCCAATAAAAAGAATTTTACAAAGCTTATTTCAACTCACTCTGTCTGTCTGGTAAAAAGTTTAAATATGTTGTTGTCTCTCTCCCATTTCCCATTCTCGGATCAAGTTAAAACTTTGCTGCACAATAATTCATTGAATCAATAAAAGAAAATCACATAATTAATTAATTGTTGGTGATCAATTATTTTGTTTGATATATAAATAAGGGGAAGAAAAGCTGCTTACTGAGAGATGTGGATATAAATATGGATTTAATCCCCTTATGACGTTTGGACGCGCTTTTTCTCCCACTTCCCAGTCTCGGATCAAGTTGACATTTTTCATAAATATTCATAGTCGATGACAATGCAGAAATCTACCTAAAAAACGAACAATTAGTTTATTATTTTCTTTTATATAGCAGAAAGGATACTAAATCCTTTAATTTCGAGGTAAAAGTTAGTAATTAGCGGTTCTTTCCCTTAGATAAGCTTTGTTTTGAAAAAAATATTCATTTTTTCTCCTACTTGCTGCTACCTTGAAGAAACTGTTCTCCATTCACATTTTTACATGTATCAAGAACACTCGCGGTTAGTTGATGTTATACTTTGTTTTTAATATGCCAATTAATTTTATTTAAATAACTACAGCTATTTTAAATTTTACTACTTCTAGAATGCTCAGTGCCCTATGGTCCAATATCTTTTGTGACAATGGGGGGGGGGGGGGGGGAGGTGACATCTGGGAGAGGGTTTCCGTGCTGTCTATTGGCGCTCAGCAAACATAACTCTGCTCGGGTTGGGTTTCGAACTCGCTCCTCCCCCCTTAGATAGGTAGCTAAGCCTAGCGGCTTACGATTTCGTCCACACATGCCAATATTTGTATGGCTGATTGTGTTTGTACGTGCGTTTGAACCCCAGTGAGAACAGAAAACGAAAGGTTTCATTGGAAGCACACACTGGACATGCAGTTTGAATGATGTCTAGATTCAGCAGAGAGAGGGGCAGGTAATTTGTGTTGTGCAAGAAGGTTAGTGTGAATAGTGAGTGGAAGTGGTAGGCCTAATGTAGTATAGAGGTCACGTAAAAGTTGAAATATATGTAGGTCTCAATGGTGAAAACATGGGTTAAATATAGGTCAAGGCATTACTAATGTTAGGGGTTAGTGGTTGTCTGCATTACATGTGGCAAAATATGCGAGTCTTAACTGGGTTTTTGTCACGTGAAATACGGTACTCATTCCTAATCATCGGAATCGAAAGAAATATTGTCCTATTCGGATTATGCATTAACTTACAATAACAAAAACAAGTTAACATACAACGCGTCTGATCAGTCAAGCTTATCAATGCAAAAAAGTTCATGATCATTTCCACTGTTCATTGTAATGTACCCGGGGCGCAGTTCATCAATTTATAAAGTCATCGTCTTTAATGTAGGAGCATAAGCAAAGTAGTCAGAACGAGATCCGTTTCTAAAGTTTCTCACAAAGAACCAAGATCTCAGATTCCCGAAGGCACGTAAATCCAATGCATTATTATTTCTTATTATTAGTGGAAGTGGCATGTCTCTTATGTTGTAACGTCATGTGAAGCTGAGCAAATAGATCTAAGAAAGTTGTACAAGTTCAGTAGAAGACGCACTGTGTCATTAAAATTCACAAAAGGAAAAGTAAATATTGCAATCACTGCACCAGGAGCAGGAAAAAGGCTGAGGACGCTGCAGTGTCTGTTATTTACTAATGTCTAATCATTTACGCTGGATGTGCATCAAGGATTGGCCTCTTAAGTCATACAAGAAGTCTCAAATGGAAAAGATTGTCTCTCGAGACGTAAAGTACTCACACAGAGTTAATGATAAGCGAATTTCTCATTTTAATTTTTAACATTTCCGGCGTAAACATTGTATTAAATTTCTTGACAATTAGCACTTTGAATTAGAACAATATGAGTTTGAATTAGCACCTTGAATTAGAACAATATGAATTTGAATTAACACCTTGAATTAGAACAATATGAATTTGAATTAGCACTTTAAGATAAACATATTTGAAAATAGGGTAAAAAAGAATAGTAGATGTGACCACCCTATCATGACCATATGTTTAGCAAGCACTCGTAGTTAACTAGCTCACCGAGAAAGAATGTTTAAAAAAGATACCATCACGGTATGTACTTGAAAGGGAAAACAGGAGGGGGAAATGTCCACTGTTACCATAGTGATAGTTAGACTATCTGTAGGAACCACGTGACCTGCTCTGAGTCAAAAGAAAAAAAGAAAGAAATTGGCTAACGAGTACCATCCTCTGAAAGCATTTGATCAATCGTCTCCCCTAAGACGGGAATCATTTCTTGATTTGTAATGGGTAAAAAATTGGAAAGTTCCAATACATCTCCGTGGTTAGTCTTGAGTCTACTTTTTAATCGATAGTAATGGAAGCTGGTCTTTTTTTTTTCTGGACTGGAGCAATTTGGACATTTGTTTAGCTTGATACCCCCACTCCAACCCCAGTTTTCCAACTGGTCTCTCTGGTTCCTGTTTGGTCCATGTGACTTTATTTTTACTTTTATGCTAATTTGGACTACACTTTTCTTGTTATGATAGGCTATTTTTTATTTTGTTTAAAGTTTAGACACAAACTTCAATTGGAAGTGATGTAATACAACTGGCATTCTTTTAAAAAATCTAAACGTCTAAATATTGAGTAGAATTAGACAATGTGATTTGTGTGTGTGTGTGTTTGTTTTATAAATTGTTATAAGAAACAAAATATTTATTACGCTGTGTGGGAGTGTGGGAATTGTTTTAGTAGAAATTTTCATTTTATTTATGCGCTACTGCTAATACTTGTAAGTTTGCCCAGTTTAAAAATTTTAAAACGAATTCCGGGTTAAAAACGGGTGGTTTCAGCTCAGCATATGAAGAATTTATTTGATGAAATTAGCGCTTATAAAAGTTTCAAGAGGAACTAGCTCATATTTTAATCGAATGTGACGTCTTTAACTTTTTTGTTACTTAGAACATAAACATTCTAGACCAGAGTGTTGGTTTGGTTTGGTTGAGTTCCCCAGTCTTATTGTCCACAATGTTAGTGATGCAGCTATAGTTAAAATGTTGCTTTGGTTTGGTTGAGTTCCCCTGTCTTATTGTCCACAATGTTAGTGATGCAGCTATAGTTAAAATGCTGCTTTGGTTTGGTTGAGTTCCCCTGTCTTATTGTCCACAATGTTAGTGATGCAGCTATAGTTAAAATGCTGCTTTGGTTTGGTTGAGTTTCCCAGTCTTATTGTCCACAATGTTAGTGATGCAGCTATAGTTAAAATGTTGCTTTGGTTTGGTTGAGTTCCCCTGTCTTATTGTCCACAATGTTAGTGATGCAGCTATAGTTAAAATGCTGCTTTGGTTTGGTTGAGTTTCCCAGTCTTATTGTCCACAATGTTAGTGATGCAGCTATAGTTAAAATGTTGCTTTGGTTTGGTTGAGTTCCCCTGTCTTATTGTCCACAATGTTAGTGATGCAGCTATAGTTAAAATGCTGCTTTGGTTTGGTTGAGTTTCCCAGTCTTATTGTCCACAATGTTAGTGATGATTTATATTGTACATGGTCAATGTTTGCATTGTAACATTCGTCAATACACAAACAAATATAGTAAACAAAGAACAGGTAATATAGTAGTTTTACACACAAAATCAATTCTTACTTTTAAAGCTGATGGTATCATATGTAAAACATTGAGATGTAACAGAAATTTTTATACCTTCAGTAATTAATGAAATGATCTTTCTGAAATTTTAATCCTATGTCTTTGTCAAGAATTGTCAATTTTTGAAAACATAAAAGGAGCACCAAAATAGGCCAATATGAGGATCGAACTACTCTCAACATTTTCCGTATTAGAACAGCGCTCGAACAACTTTGCCAACCAGCCACACTACTATGCGCAAAATGTCTGCTTGTAATTAATTCTATATTTTTTCAATGTGGTTTTCAGATTTTCCCTTGTGGTTTTGACTGTAACGAAAGAGTGAGCTATTAATAGAAACTGAATACACAAATACGCAATTCTAGTATTTGTCATTTGGTCAATTTGTTTGCTACCTACTAGAACCAAGGAACTTTGGAAGTTGTTACAAGATGCAAGTTTTTGTTATGTTGTTGGACCGCCAATGAAAGGTGTTAGATCATAATTCATTTTAAATAGACACTTTTTAAAGATATTCCTCACTTTAATTCTTTCTCTCTTTTATGTTCTTCTTCTTCTGTATCTCTCTCTCTCTCTCTCTGGATTTCACTCACTCTTTCTCTTTTTCCAAATCGCACATTATTCTTTCCTTCTTCTTTAAGCTCTCTTTCTATCCGACTCTCTTTCTGTTTCTTTCACCTCTCTCTCTCTCCCTTTGTCTCTCTCTCTCTCTTTCTCTCTCTCTCTCTCTCTTTCTCTCTCTCTCTCTCTCGCACACACACACACACACTCACTCACTTTCTCCAACACACACAGACAGTCTATAACGTATGCTACACAATTCAACCTTGTGTGTGTGTGTGCGTGCGTGCGTGTGTGTTGTGTGTGTGTGTAAGTAACACTGGTAGACACTGGAACCAGCGAGGTGAGTGGTACTGGGGTCTGCAAAGAACTTGTTGACCCTCACATTTGTAGTGAGCCCCATGAGACCTCTGGAGGAAAAGGGAGGTAAATGACAGAAACTGATTCCGAAGGGAGACATAAATTGAAGAACCTGATTTCATGAGCTGGCTAACACGTACAGCTGTTTCAAAGAACTGCTTTATATTTATATGTACATCTTGTCATGAGCTTGAATTATCTGGAGTGTGTGTATGTGTGTGTGTGTGTGAACCATGTGTATCTTGTATCATCAGGTAAATAGTATAAAACTACAAAGTATTAAAATCTTCATGCGTAGCGAGAAAACTAAAAAAGCTAGTTTTTTGGTGAATCCGGTGTACAAAGAAAAGCTGTGTTGATAAGCTAGGTGTTTTTTTATAAAGGTTTTACATTTTTATGCACGTTTTAGCACTTCAGAATCAACATTTCTAAGTACTTTTATTTATAGTACAAAATAGGTTCAATATGAAGGATGCATCAGACTTTCAATCTATTGCTTTGAAAAAGTCTTTAAAAACAAATGATTAACGAACTAGCGCTGATAAAGAAGATTTGATACGACCGTCAACAACCAAGAATTAAGATATTATAAAATAAAATTAGGGTTCAATTCTTTTAACCTTAGATGGCAGCAGTGAATGTCAATTAGTTTAGAAAGTAGATAATCCCAAAAATCTCCAATAGAACTGTACCCTAGTGTTGCTTTTTCGTATCGTTTTTTAGCCTTATTTTTCTTAGAAGGGTAACCTACTTGAAGGAATGCGTGTTTCAGTTACACAAGTTTATTTTCTATTTAGCTCATAGTCTCATTTTAAATCAAATTCAAACTATAGTTCTTAAAACAATATGTCACATTTTATCTTCATTTGATTATCATTTGAACTTATAAAAGGAAAAAAAAGAGTAATATTTTGTAAAGAAAAGAAAATTCAGCAGATTTGTTAAAGAATCATCTTAACTCTTTAAAGGAATTTGATGGAAAACTAAGACAACAATATAGAAGCATGTTAAAACAAAATAGATCTTTGTAGACTACTGTAGTGCTGCCATGTATAACTAGAACGCACCATGTCTCTCATACTCAGCAGACAAAAGACGTACAACCTAGACATGCGAGCTGAAAGAAGGAAACTATTTATCCGAGGGGCACACACGTACATCCAATAAAGACTTGTCTACATATTTGCTGAACAGAGTGGATCGAAATTTAAGCCTGGAACCTCCAAGATCCGATTTAATTTTTTTTTATTTTTTTTAAAATCTTCTCTGAACCTGTGTCCTTCTGATTATCCTTTCTTTTTCTACTTGTGACAGCACATACAAATATACATACAAACATGCAATAAAACTGTTTAAAAAAGAAGAAAAACATAAAAAATACTTTAAAAAAAAAAAGCTTATACGAAGTGTCATTGTATCAGTTAGTTTGAAGCATTCGTGTAATTACATTTATAATAGATCTAGACAACCAACAAGAAATCTGTTGCGATCAAAAATATTTTTACCAATTGTTTTTGTTTAGCGCAATTTCATGCTTTTAGCTTTCTCAATACCCTATGATCCTATCACTTGTCTCACTACCCTATGATCCTATCACTTGTCTCACTACCCTATGATCCTATCACTTGTCTCACTACCCTATGATCCTATCACTTGTCTCACTACCCTATGATCCTATCACTTGTCTCACTACCCTATGATCCTATCACTTGTCTCACTACGTTATGATCCTATCACTTGTCTCACTACCCTATGATCCTATCACTTGTCTCACTACCCTATGATCCTATCACTTGTCTCACTGCCCTATGATCCTATCACTTGTCTCACTACGCTATGATCCTATCACTTGTCTCACTGCCCTATGATCCTATCACTTGTCTCACTACGCTATGATCCTATCACTTGTCTCACTGCCCTATGATCCTATCACTTGTCTCACTACCCTATGATCCTATCACTTGTCTCACTGCCCTATGATCCTATCACTTGTCTCACTACCCTATGATCCTATCACTTGTCTCACTACCCTATGATCCTATCACTTGTCTCACTGCCCTATGATCCTATCACTTGTCTCACTACGCTATGATCCTATCACTTGTCTCACTGCCCTATGATCCTATCACTTGTCTCACTACCCTATGATCCTATCACTTGTCTCACTGCCCTATGATCCTATCACTTGTCTCACTACGCTATGATCCTATCACTTGTTTCACTACCCTATGATCCTATCACTTGTCTCACTACCCTATGATCCTATCACTTGTCTCACTACCCTATGATCCTATCACTTGTCTCACTACGCTATGATCCTATCACTTGTCTCACTACCCTATGATCCTATCACTTGTCTCACTACCCTATGATCCTATCACTTGTCTCACTACCCTATGATCCTATCACTTGTCTCACTACCCTATGATCCTATCACTTGTCTCACTACGCTATGATCCTATCACTTGTCTCACTACCCTATGATCCTATCACTTGTCTCACTACCCTATGATCCTATCACTTGTCTCACTACCCTATGATCCTATCACTTGTCTCACTACCCTATGATCCTATCACTTGTCTCACTACGCTATGATCCTATCACTTGTCTCACTACCCTATGATCCTATCACTTGTCTCACTACCCTATGATCCTATCACTTGTCTCACTACCCTATGATCCTATCACTTGTCTCACTACCCTATGATCCTATCACTTGTCTCACTACCCTATGATCCTATCACTTGTCTCACTACCCTATGATCCTATCACTTGTCTCACTACCCTATGATCCTATCACTTGTCTCACTACCCTATGATCCTATCACTTGTCTCACTACCCTATGATCCTATCACTTGTCTCACTACCCTATGATCATATCACTTGTCTCACTACCCTATGATCCTATCACTTGTCTCACTACCCTATGATCCTATCACTTGTCTGGACCAGTTGGGAAAATGATGGGGGGAAGGGGAGATATCTGGGTGGATTTTACAGTCATTGGTTTTTTAAAGCATTTACAAAAAGAATTGGAATCCTTGACCACCTCGGGCCGACGTGCTAACCACTCTGCTAGTGAGGTACTCATGACTAGAGAAGATTGTATGGCTATAATATTGTTTGTTTCAATTTAGAGCGGCGACCTATAAAGGGAAGTAACTGAAGACGAAAGTCAGGGGACAAATGATGATGATAATGATGGTGTATACAGATATTATTATTACTAACATATAATTGTAATATTAGAACTATTTCTCTGGCGCTGCCAGGATCGAATTGTTAAATGGAAACACAATCCAGTGTTGTTCCGTTATCTGTACTGATTAACTTCCTGATGACGTGGGAAGCAGTACCGCCCTCTGACAGGTCACAAGAATCCTCTTTTTAGATAAAATTGTACATATAAACTTTCCCTCCGAGCCATAACAAAGTGGTCATTAGAAGTAGTCAATGATATTTATGAAGATTCCAATGACCACGCTGTTCTTCAAAATGCACAGGTTTTGATAACAATGCTAGACTAGAAGTAGAAATGATGTTTCCTTGTTCTAAGTTTTCTTGCCTGCTTCTCTCTAGTTCAAAACAAACCTGGCAAATTTAAATTAGAGGCCAGATTTTAGTAATGGCGTGATCACACAGAGAGGTCGCTTTGAACATCTTGAGGTGGAAGATCAGGGGAGATTATTGACCTCATGGTTACAGTACACAGCCCTGAGTTGGAAAGAAAAGATCTCTGCTTTGAATTCACCTTGTTTTATCTGACAAAATGACGCATATAAGAAAGGCAGGTTGCATTATGGAAAACAAAAATGTTTTTGCTTAATTTTGTTCCATTTTTTTTAAACTAAAGGGAATGTCAAATGTATCAAAAGTGTTTGAAAATATATAAGGATTTAGAATTTGTAGAAGTAAACAACTCCACTAGCATTGTTATCAAAACCTGTGCATTTTTAAGAACAGCGTGGTCATTGGAATCTTCATAAATATCATTGACTACTTCTAATGACATGCTACCTTAGGGTTCAATTTGTTTGTCTTTGTGAGTTTGTGTCTGACAAAGGCTTTGTGGCCCAAACCTCCTTTTGTTTTTAATTTTGGCCTAGTATAGTTTCATCCTATTATTAGTGGAGAATTTTTTTTCTCTAAAGCAAATGTTGAACAAGACGTGTTTAAAAAGGGCAATAAAAGGTGTTGTTTATGCTGTACTAAAAGGGGCAATAAAAGGTGTTGTTTATGCTATATTAAAAGTGGCAATAAAAGGTGTTGTTTATGCTATATTAAAAGGAGAAATAAAAAGTGTTGTTTATGCTATATTAAAAGGGGCAATAAAAGGTGTTGTTTATGCTATATTAAAAGGGGCAATAAAAGGTGTTGTTTATGCTATATTAAAAGGAGAAATAAAAGGTGTTGTTTATGCTATATAAAAAGGGGCAATAAAAGGTGTTGTTTATGCTGTACTAAAAGGGGCAATAAAAGGTGTTGTTTATGCTATATTAAAAGGGGCAATAAAAGGTGTTGTTTATGCTATATTAAAAGGAGAAATAAAAGGTGTTGTTTATGCTATATTAAAAGGGGCAATAAAAGGTGTTGTTTATGCTATATTAAAAGGAGAAATAAAAGGTGTTGTTTATGCTATATTAAAAGGAGAAATAAAAGGTGTTGTTTATGCTATATTAAAAGGGGCAATAAAAGGTGTTGTTTATGCTATATTAAAAGGGGCAATAAAAGGTGTTGTTTATGCTATATTAAAAGGGGCAATAAAAGTTGTTGTTAATGCTATATTAAAAGGGGCAATAAAAGGTGTTGTTAATGCTGTATAAAAAGGGGCAATAAAAGGTATTGTTAATGCTGTATTAAAAGGGGCAATAAAAGGTATTGTTAATGCTGTATTAAAAGGGGCAATAAAAGGTGTTTTTAATGCTGTATTAAAAGGGGCAATAAAAGGTGTTGTTAATGCTGTATTAAAAGGGGCAATAAAAGGTGTTGTTAATGCTGTATTAAAAGGGGCAATAAAAGGTGTTGTTAATGCTGTATTAAAAGGGGCAATAAAAGGTATTGTTAATGCTGTATTAAAAGGGGCAATAAAAGGTGTTGTTAACGCTGTATTAAAAGGGGAAATAAAAGGTATTGTTAACGCTGTATTAAAAGGGGCAATAAAAGGTATTGTTAACGCTGTATTAAAAGGGGCAATAAAAGGTGTTGTTAATGCTGTATAAAAAGGGGCAATAAAAGGTATTGTTAACGCTGTATTAAAAGGGGCAATAAAAGGTATTGTTAACGCTGTATTAAAAGGGGCAATAAAAGGTATTGTTAACGCTGCATTAAAAGGGGCAATAAAAGGTATTGTTAACGCTGCATTAAAAGGGGCAATAAAAGGTATTGTTAACGCTGCATTAAAAGGGGCAATAAAAGGTATTGTTAACGCTGTATTAAAAGGATCAATAAAAGGTATTGTTAACGCTGTATTAAAAGGGGCAATAAAAGGTATTGTTAATGCTGTATTAAAAGGGGCAATAAAAGGTGTTGTTAATGCTGTATTAAAAGGGGCAATAAAAGGAATGGTTAATGCTGTATTAAAAGGGGCAATAAAAGGTGTTGTTAATGCTGTATTCAAAGGGCTAGTAAAACAGTAAAATAGGATTCGGAAGAAGTTGGAAGGGGGAGGGACAATAGCACAAGTGTGTGTGTGTGTGTGTGTGTGTATCAAAAGTAGAGTAGAACTGTTTTGATACCTATATCGACCCATACTCCTCATCAATACATCGTCTTATGCCGGAGAGGACCTGGGGTGACTACGATGTATGCTGGAGTTTTTTTTGTCATTCTTTACAACGTGACGGTGTTACATGTAACTTGTTATCACTTGGTATCCGAGAAATGTTCTCAGCACAATAACATGAGACAAACAAAACAAGTCAGTAACAAATACCAAAGTGCTTTCAAGAAGTCTAGATCTAGAATACATTTTGTTATTGAAAAAATAGATTTGGATCATTTTATAATTTTTTCTTTTTATTAAACAAATTTATTAAGTTTGTTTTTTTTTAAATTGTAGTGGAAAATCTTTGTTTCTAGACAACCATATTTACATTCATAACATCCATATTTACATTCATAACATCCATATTTACATTCATAACAACCATATTTACATTCATAACATCCATATTTAAATTCATAACAACCATATTTAGATTCATAATATCCATATTTAAATTCATAACAACCATATTTACATTCATAATATCCATATTTAAATTCATAACAACCATATTTACATTCATAATATCCATATTTACATTCATAACAACCATATTTACATTCATAACAACCATATTTACATTCATAACAACCATATTTAAATTGACATATACATATTTACATTCATAACATCCATATTTAAATTGACATATACATATTTACATTCAAAACATCCATATTTAAATTGACATATATATATATTTACATTCATAACATCCATATTTAAATTGACATAGCCTATATATATTTACATTCAAATTTACTTTCATATTTTTTATCCATTTTCGTACTACCTCTGTGTTTAATTTCTATATGACGATGGTAGATCGCCAGCTCATCCTCTCTTATGCGTTAAATTTATGTAGGACGTTGGTAGATCGCCAGCTAATCCACTCTAATGTGTTTAATTTCTGTACTACATTGAAAGATCGCCAGCTAATCCACTCTAATGCGTTTAATTTATGTAGGACGTTGGTAGATCGTCAGCTAATCCACTCTAATGTGTTTAATTTCTGTACTACATTGAAAGATCGCCAACTAATCCACTCTAATGCGTTTAATTTATGTAGGACGTTGGTAGATCTTCAGCTAATCCACTCTAATGTGTTTAATTTCTGTACTACATTGAAAGATCGCCAGCTAATCCACTCTAATATTTGTATATCGTATTTAATACTGAGATTTGTAGTTCGTGGCCACGTGTTATTCATTGTAGTGAAGGTAACTTCCCCTCTCATTCTGCGAAGTACTCTATTAATAGCAGTCTTTTTTTTTCTAGCTGGGTCTCTCTGTCCAGACATGTGTCTTTATTTATTATTCAATGAGTCGCACTTTCTGTCTCTCTCTCCCGTATAGTAGTTTCTACGAATTGTCTGGTTCTTTGTTCTCCTTTACACATGTTTTTTCAATACAAAGCTGCTTTTTGTTTCTTTCTTTCTCCCTCTCTCTCTCTCTCTCTCTCTCTCTTGTGTTTCCTTCTCACTCTTATCTGAGTCTCTCATCTCTCAATCTCTTCTACCGAGTCTCTTATCCGTCCCCTTTTATCTCTCTCACTCTCCCTCACTCTCTCTCTTTTAGTTTTCACTATTACAATTTATCTATGACTTCCGAAAAAGTCAAAGCAAGGATCAATACACACGAGGTGACGTCATCTGGGTTCTATTTAGCAAAACAAAACAACACAACACAAACGTGAACCCGGTCACTCCAGGTCACAGAGCGCCTGTTGCTTCCACATCCGGTTTTCCTTAAGTCTGATTCTGGTCTTATTCAGAGAGTTGAATAGAGGAAGGGAGGAAAAAAAAGTATGTTTTTTTTTTAATTTTTGGGAGGGAGGCGGTGCAGGGAGATAGTGTTGATACTTTGTCTTGTGCGTTCCATCAGTTGTTGTTTTAATCGCCCGTATTGATTGGAGCATTGAAAAGTTTGTAATAATTTCAATAACAGATGGTAGGAACTTTCTTTTTTACTGCAGTTAAAATTGGTTAGCTTTCTTTCATGCATCCCACAGTGTTGACATTTAGTGATGTACATCTCATGTCTATAGACTGCCATGCTCTGTTCCATTTATAATGTCGCCCCCCTTACCCAAGGTAGATCTCGTGTAGATACCAGTGTACAGTGTGTTTCTGCTTCGATAATTAAATGTTTAAAATTTATAAAGCACACAATTTCTGAGTGTCATTTCTAACATAAAGGCACCGGAATGTATTTAATTGTGTAGGTAAATAAACATAAAATGGCTCTAAGTAATTGGTAAGACTGTTGAATACAATTGAGTTCATAGCATATCTGAAAAAAAAAAGTAAAAAGTGAGTAGAGAAATAGGAAGACCAATAATAGTATACAGTAGGCTATATAGTATTATAGTATACAGTAGGCTATATAGTGTAATAGTATACAGTAGGCTATATAGTATAATAGTATACAGTAGGTTATATAGTGTAATAGTATACAGTAGGCTATATAGTATAATAGTATACAGTAGGCTATATAGTGTAATAGTATACAGTAGGCTATATAGTATAATAGTATACAGTAGGCTATATAGTGTAATAGTATACAGTAGGCTATATAGTATAATAGTATACAGTAGGCTATATAGTGTAATAGTATACAGTAGGCTATATAGTATAATAGTATACAGTAGGCTATATAGTATAATAGTATACAGTAGGCTATATAGTGTAATAGTATACAGTAGGCTATATAGTATAATAGTATACAGTAGGCTATATAGTATAATAGTATACAGTAGGCTATATGGTATAATAGTATACAGTAGGCTATATGGTATAATAGTATACAGTAGGCTATATGGTATAATAGTATACAGTAGGCTATATGGTATAATAGTATACAGTAGGCTATATGGTATAATAGTATACAGATAGGTTTGAAAAAAAAGCAATAAACTACTGAACACTCAACTACACTTCCTCAAAGTGTCATGGATTCTTTGAAAGTTTCTTTTATTCAAGAGGACAAATTTGACTCTACGAAGCTTCTATTACTTCTCCCGACTGTGGCGTGTTGGACAGACATTTGTATTAGTGAACTCAATACAAAATATGTTTGTCTAATGGTCCGTTGAAGTTTATTATGTCCCAGCGTGTTCACCACCCCTCCCCCTCCCTAGTTTCTAGGTGTCTCAATGTTGATGACATAAATGTAAAATCGAATCCTCTAGAAAACATGTTTTAAACTGCGGGAGAATACAAATATCTGCTTATTAGCAATGGTTACATAGTTCGTCATTAGTAATACGGTGATGTCCCCTTTTGTCATCTAGAGGGCTGACTATTTGCTCTGCAGTTTAGTGCTTTCTCCTATAGAGTGTGAGGTCTACGTTGGACCGGAATGTTTGACACCACACTCGGCAAGCTGTTTCAGCTGGAGCTTGTGTAAGTTGCCTTGATTCTTTTCTCTGCATCTTATTATCAAGTTAAACATTGAAGTCGCGGCTACAAAATACATTTCGTGACATGTGTGTTGCAGGTTTGGAAGTTTTAACTCAGTCTCTTTTCCTCTATCACAAATCATGAAAAAAAAGGGTTTAAAAATGTAAGTTTACATATAAACACATATTTCTTGTTGAAGACAAAATAACTTAGGTCAATACGTCCTATGACAAGGCAGGTTTTGATACATATTTGTGCAAATATCTTTAGCGCTTATTATCCTTTAGACATGTCACTGGCCATCTATTCTAAAAGTAATTGTAATGAAAGAAAAGACATGGGTATATATTTGGGTGAACAAGTCTTCAAAGCAAGCCTTTACGTACGAATAGGAACAACAACAAAAATACAAACTAGCAATAACCAAAATCTCCAAACTAAAATGTAGATCAAGATTGCCTGCGATCTCATTCAATGTGAGTCTCAGTGAAAGTAGTGCAAAATCAACTAAACAATGTCAAGGACGCTAAATGGATCTTCAAAATCGCCAACTCAATTTGGTATAAACAAAAAACTTTAAAAATTTGATTCTGCAGTGCTAAAATGTGCTAAAAATGTATCATGTAATATTTGTAAAACACAGCTATCACACCGGATACACCAAAAAGTTTGCTATTTTTAGGCTTTCCGACATGATTGAAATTGTATAATACAGGCCAGCGTGGATATTGCAGGGATTTGTGCATGGAGAGATGGAGACATTCATTGTAGTAGAGGTGACCTTAATTGGTGGAGAGTTGTAGTTGTCAATGATAAGAACACGAACTGTCTTTTAAATCGTGATGAAAATATGTCTATAAATATGCGCTTATAATGTAAAATATTACGCTTTAGAACCAAAGTGTAAATTTTCGGTAGTTATAGTAGCTGATGGGCCTAAGATTACAGGTAAAACTTTCTATAAGGGATATTCATAATTAACTGAATGGCAAAAATCTGCCCTTTGTTTACAATTTGATTTTTTCAGTACCTGTATTCATGTCAGAACTTCATAAAACCTTCAGGAATCTAGATCCAGGAACCTGGAAAGCTGATCTCAAAATCGGATCTAACGATTTTCCTAGAATTTTAATAGTTGATGTATATCGCTAAGAAAAGAATTACTAGCTAGTGGGCTACATGGAAGAAACTCTAGTTTGACCGTTATAAATTTTCAAAGTGAAAATAAATAAATGTAAATTTGGTTTAAGAAATAGTACTAGACTTAGAATAACTTAGATCTAGAACCAAAATCGGTTTTGTAAGGACGATCGCGTTCGTGAATTTCCGAATTTAAAGCATTATTGATTCAAGAGTATAATAAATTGATATTTTGGAAAACTTTTCTAAGTCTAGATTTAAAGGCCTATATAAATCATTGGAATTATTCACTAAAAATAATTCAAGAAAAAAAAAATAACGCTGGCAGAATTCGTAACGACGTACTTTCACGAAGATAACGGTGTCAAAATCACTGCTTCGATACCCGGTTGGAACCGAAAAAAAAAATTAATTAAAAAAAAAATATTTTGTTATGTTGTGGTTATAAAATAGATTATTTCCTTTTTTTTTTTTTAAATATATTTTTAAATGTTTTTTCTTGTTAAGGTTCTGTTAACATTCAAAAGACTTCTCTTTAAGTTTTAAATTATTGTAAAATACAGTGAAAATAAGAGATCGTGATATTAAGAAATATGGGGACAATGTAATGGAGCCTAAAAAAAATTAAAAAAGAAATTTTTGGGAGATATTTGGAAGAAACTAGAGCAAGAATGTTAAGAGAAATAATCGACGCGCCCCTACATTAAACAAATCATCACTGCTGACTTCTGACTAAATGACTTCTGACTTCTGACTAAATGACTTCTGACTTCTGACTAAATAACGTCTGACTAAATAGCTTCTGACTAAATAGCTTCTTACTAAATGACTTCTGACAAAATGACTTCTGACTAAATGACTTCTGACAAAATGACTTCTTACTAAATGACTTCTGACAAAATGACTTCTGACTAAATGACTTCTGACTAAATGACTTCTGACTAAATGACTTCTGACTAAATAACTTCTGACTAAATAGCTTCTGACTAAATAGCTTCTGACTAAATGACTTCTGACTAAATAACTTCTGACTAAATGACTTCTGACTAAATGACTTCTGACTAAATGACTTCTGACTAAATAACTTCTGACTAAATAGCTTCTTACTAAATGACTTCTGACTAAATGACTTCTGACTAAATGACTTCTGACTAAATAACTTCTGACTAAATAGCTCCTGACTAAATAGCTTCTGACTAAATGACTTCTAACTAAATGACTACTGACTAAATGACTTCTGGCTAGATGACTTCTGACTAGATGACTTCTGACTAAATAGCTCTGACTAAATGACTTCTGAATAATTAATTTCTGACTAAATGACATCTGACTAAAAAACTTCTGACTAAATTACTTCTGACTAAATAGCTTCTGAATAAAGGACTTCTGACTAAACAACGAGAATTACTTTGCGCTAAGAGCGGAAGAGTTATATATTTTTAAAAATTTTTCAGTCCTTAAAGTGGAAAAACAGGTAGTTTCTATGTTTTTAAAAAACACTGTTTTTCAACAATTTCCTATTCTGTAACACTAGATACACCATGGATGTACACTCCCCTCCCCCCCCCCAAAAAAAAATGATAGTTATTTACAATTAGATATAATAATCCCAAAATAACGTCAATACATGTATTTTTCTAGTTAAAATTCAAAATATTACTTACATATCATTAATCTTATTTTAATGTGTATCAATTAGTTAGGGTCAGTCATGTAGTTAAATTTGTAATAGATCTAGACCAACAATAATAAATCTGTGCGATTAGAAATATTTTTTTGACCAACAGTTTCTGTTTTGCGCTGTTTCCTGCTTTTAGCTTTCTGACTACGTTATGGCCCTATCACCAGTTGAAAAAGGGGGAGAAAGAACAGAGTATCTGGATATCACATTTAAATGTATTTAAACAAAAAAAAAGAACGACCTGAATTCGAACTTGTGGGTTAAAGCATTCTCAGACTTCTCAAGCCAACGCAGTAACCACTCTGCAAGCGAAGAGTCCATGAACATGGAAGATTGTATTGTTTCTTTTTCATGTTAGTGTTCATTAAGCCTGAGATGGCAGCCTAACATAAAGGGGACTTATACCACCACTTCAGTCAAGTACTATTTCTTTTCCTTGTTTGAGATACCAAACAAAGTAATTTATTACCAATAGTTAATTAAATAATTGTTGTTGTTGTTTTTATTGATTCTTGTGTTGTTAGTTAAAAGAAATAATTGTGCAAAATTTCAGCTTGATCCAAGATTGGGTGTCGGAGAAATAACGTGTTCAAAGCTTTTGGCCAGACAGACACACAGACAGACAGACAACGGGAGTTGATATAAGCTTTGTAATAACTATTTTAGTTGGGACTCTGAAAACAAATAGTCGGTTGTTTTTATTACAAATCTCTTGCGTTACTTATAACGTGTGGTAGAATGTGAAACCCAGATACTTGAAACACTCTATTCACACACATATCTATCTATATATATAAAATGTAGTTCATTACATTTTTAAATGTGTATACTATATAAGATCAGAGATCTAAGGAATGTCAATACTCTTCAATCTACAATCTAACTTCTATTAATTTTCCTTAACAGACATAACATGCGCAGTAACAGGATCGAAGCTGTCCGAGGAAGCTGTGTAGCAATGTTGTTGTTTTTAACCAATGACTTGCCACTGTTCGAGAATGTTTTTAACCAATGACTTGCCACTGTTCGAGAATGTTTTTAACCAATGACTTGCCACTGTTCGAGAATGTTTTTAACCAATGACTTGCCACTCCTCCAGAATATTTTTAACCACTGACTTGCCACTCCTCCAGAATATTTTTAACCACTGACTTGCCACTCCTCGAGAATGTTTTAACCACTGACTTGCCACTCCTCGAGAATGTTTTTAAAAACTTACTTGCCACTCCTCGAGAATGTTTTTAACCACTGACTTGCCACTCCTCGAGAATGTTTTAACCACTGACTTGCCACTCTTCGAGAATGTTTTTAACCACTGACTTGCCACTCCTCGAGAATGTTTTAACCACTGACTTGCCACTCTTCGAGAATGTTTTAACCACTGACTTGCCACTCCTCGAGAATGTTTTTAACCATCGACTTGCCACTCCCCCAGAATGTTTTTAACCATTGACTTGCCACTCCCCCAGAATGTTTTAACCATTGACTTGCCACTCCTCGAGATTTCATTCATTACGACACAAACTATTGCGTAGAAAACTTGAGAAATAGCTCCTTCACGCCTCATCAGCTCCGATGTATTTTGTGTGGTGTCACCTGGATGCTGTTGCTATACAAAGATTGCAGCATGTTACACAAGACTTCCTCCCACGTTGTTGTCCTTTTTGTTTTTCAATACGTCCGGATGAGCGGTAACATTCAGTTGGTCCTAATTGGTCATCTCATTGCGGTAGTCTTGCGTCACGGACAGATTTACATATTAAAGAGGAGCGTTTTATGGGGGGGGGGGGGGGAGGGTAGGGAAATCGGTAGTTAGCATTGTCGCACATGTGCAGGCTTCTGGACTTTATTTACCGCAAGAATCGCGGCATGCTAAAAAAAACTCAAGCGCTTTGACGCAGCGTGACGCACGTGACGTAAGAATATAGATTTTGGAAAAAGCGAAGCAACGCGCCGTGCAACACAAATGTCAAATCTGTCATCTTTCTCTCTTCGTCCTTTACCTTCTCTCTCGCTCTCTCTCTCTCTCTCTCTTTCTCGCTTTCTTTCGATATCTCATCTGATTGTATTATCCCTAAGGCGACATGTTTAGACGTCATGAGATGATTGCATTTAAAACAACACAAGAAAACGAACTTTAGTGTGTAATGTAATTATCTGCTTTGCAGAGCTTAAAATAACTAGACAAAGGTGAAAATGACAGCAGAACAGCTAAAAGTAAAAGTTTAAAAAAAAAAAAATGTAGATCATTTCTTTAAACATTCATAAATATATATATAGATGGTAGTGTACATGTGTTGAGTTATTTATAGCAGCTCTTTTCAAGAGATAAATTCGTATAACTTCAATGGTGATTATGCTTTATTTTGAAAAGGCAAAATGTCGCTGTTGGTTGTTTTGTGGATGTTCAAATAGCGATGTTTAAAACGTAACTCATATTTGTACCTGATGACAATGTCTTTCGTTTGCTCACGTACACAAACACTTTCACATTGTACGTTTTTAGCATAAAATCGAAAGGGGGGAAAAAACTCTGTTTCGTGTAATCTGTCTGTCCATCCGTCCGTCCCTAAGCTACGTTTTTATCGCAAAAAAAACAAACTAGAAAAGTTATGCAAAAATTGAATTTCACTATATTTAGCAGATGTTTAACTTTAGCTGCAACGCCGACTTTTTGTCGTTTGAAAGCCAACTTTTCTATTTAAAAATCAGTTATGCAAGCCTCTTGTCATAAAATGATAAAATACACCTTTTTATAAACAATAGACTAAAGTAAGGGATGTTTATGTTTAGTAAGGAAAATATTTATACATATGGCTCTGTCATTTGTCAAAATAGTGTTATAGAATACGCATTACTGTTTTGTGTCTTTTCTGGTATATTAGTAAATAATATTATAAGCAACTTTAAAAAAAAAAGAATGCACATTGTATGTAACGCTACTAGTTTTTTATACGCGTTTGCATAGGAAAATATTAACATAAAAAAGGATTTTAGCCAAAGGTCATGAATGAGAGATAGGCTGTTTGAGGAACTCAATGAACTTAAACTCTCAACGAAGAGCCCCTATTAATGAAAGATGCTGATTGACAAACTCTCAACGAAAAGCCCCTATCAATGAAAGATGCTGATTGACAAACTCTCAACGAAGAGCCCCTATCAATGAAATAGGCTGTTTGGGGAACTCTTCAACGAAGAGCCCCAATCAATAAAAGAGGCTGTTTGACAAACTCTCAACGAAGAGCTTGCTGTGATATTTTATTAATTATGTTCTGTTATTTATTTTATGACAAGAAACGAGAGACAACAAACTGATTAACATTTATTAAGTTCTCTATTTATTGTTTTCAATATCTCATCATCTTCATCGTCATTATCAACATCATCGTCATAATCATCATCATCATATTCCATTACTTGCGTCTTTAGGAGACTTGGATTATTCCCTGAACTTAAGCTTTCCACTCTTCTCGGTCTGCAGACGTCCACAGCAGAATATCCAGAGAGCTTCCGGTCCATTCTTTCACGTTGTCCAGCCAGCTTTTCTTTGGACGACCGTTTCTTCGTGCTCATTCCAAAGTACCTTAATTGATGATGTTTGACAATGGGTCGTGTCCTACACTATGACTGAAACAGCCATCCTCTCCTCAAAGTATTGTGGAGTTCTTCCTTTTTGCTATTCAAAGTGTTAAATCCTAAATATATTTTGTTCCCCAGCCTTTCTATCTTTGTTAACTATCTACCAGCATTCGTTTCATACCTTCCTAAATATAAAGAAATATTTGGTAATGACTTATAGAGGTACATAGATTAACGAGAGAGAGATGAAAAAGAGGGGGGTGGGCCAGTTATCTCAGGTAAGAACAGTGTCTAGCCTTCATCAGATTAGATTGTATGTCTGTACACGCCAGCGTTAATTATATAAAGATTGGTGCTGGATCTAGAAGGTATGTGTGTACGCCTGTGTACATCTGAGGGTGAGAGAGTTGTATGTGTCATGTTTCAGCTTATATCTTTCCTTGGTAGACAAATTGTGCAGA
Organism: Biomphalaria sudanica; assembly: GCA_036873155.1. Classification (NCBI taxonomy): domain Eukaryota; kingdom Metazoa; phylum Mollusca; class Gastropoda; family Planorbidae; genus Biomphalaria; species Biomphalaria sudanica. Next base: position 12,581 of record JAZGLO010001224.1, on the reverse strand, counting down.
AAGTTTACTTAATGACCTGGTAATTTGACTAACATCTTTCTTTTTCTCTGGATTCAAGCTGTATGTCTGTCTGTACGTCTGTCTGGTTAATTTTTTTGTAAAATTTACTTCTCCCTATTTCTCGGATCAAGTTGAAACTTTACACAATTATTTGTTGTAGTTAACAAACATGAGAATCAATAAAAAAAATTAACCAGTAAATCATTTAATTATTGCTAATTAATTAATTTTCTTTGGTATCGAAAAGGAAAATAAATGTTACTTATTTAGAGATGTGACTATGTATATGGAGTTATTTCCCTTAATACATTTTGTACACGTTTTTTTCACACTTCCCATTCTCGGGTCAAATTTAAATTTTGTATTATTATTCCTTGTCGATGACAATTCACGAAGCAATAAGAAATGAACCAATACATTCGTCCTCTAGTGTAATTAATTAACTTTATATTATATAGGAAAAATAGAGTTTAACATAGGCTTTGTAAAGAAAAAATGTTGGTCTAGAATGTATTAAAGTGGCCTGTAAAATGCATAAGGCCAAATAAAAGAAAACAGAAAAAATCAAGAAAAATTTTTGGAAATTCTTTTTAAAAAACAAAGCTTATCTAAGCGGAAGAACCACAGAATCAGTGCCCTATATCTCAATGCTGCATGAAAAGTAATATGTCGCGGTAAAGTGCCGCGGTTAGATGTTGAGTTTTTTTTATTATTATTAAAGCTTTTATATAGCGCTACTTTTATGCTTATAGCATGCTCAGAGCGCTTTTGGTCCAATCTCATTTGTGGACCAGTGGGGGGGAGGGGATATCTAGGAGTTGGTTTTCCGTGCTGCCTTTAGGCGCTCAGTAAACACAACCCGAGTCGGGTGTCGAACCTCGAGCCCCCTTCTAGGTAGCCAGTTGAAGCGCACTTGGCCTCTCGACCACGCTTCCCGCTTTAGATGTTGCGGTTTAGATGACGTAGTAAGTTGTGGTGATGTCATGGTGATGTCATGGGGATGTCATGGTGAGATGGATCTAGAGATCTGTTTCCAGGTGCAAGTCTTTATTAAGTAGTGTAGTGCTGCTGTCATACTATCAATTCAATTGTTTTTCATGACCTTGTTCTAGCCTTCTTTCCCGAATATCTGCTATAAGGACTATTTCATCTCCGCGTCATCTTCACAGTAAAAGAGGAACTACAGAGCCAAATGTCTCAGCTTTCTTTAAGTGAATAAAACATTTGTGTAAGAAAACAAAAAAGTCTTTCAACCAAATCGAACGAAGTCGAATCTCGGGAAATATCTCACAGCTAAATACCATCCATTGGAGTGCTTCATAAGCTCTTCTTTAAAGTCGACAATATTTCACAAGTTCCGTCTCTGTTCATTTACTTTATCAATAGCACAATCAATGCACGACGAATGTGCGTTGGCAATTGTGTCTCGCACATTTAGTTGGCTGGCGAATCGCACGCTATTGATTGCCCCGAGTAAACAAAGCAGCAGGCAGATATCTCTTCATCTTTTCAATGGTCGCCCTATCTGCTTTCACTTCCACTCCATTGTGTCTCCGACCATGGTGATAACCTAAATGACAATGTCGTGATTTTGATGGCAGTTCTATATGTGTCTGGATTATATTTTTAGGGCAATTATTATGAAGCGTTGAAGAAGAGGAAGAAGACACGCTGTTAAAAGTCTATCCTTCAAGGGGCACGAAGAAAGACACGTCAAAAGCTGGCTGGACAACGTGACAAAAAGGGCTAGACTCTTTCTTGATATTGTGCTTAAAACTGTCTGCTGAGTAGAGGGATTGGGCTACTCGAACTGTCACAGCCCCTCTAAGTCAGGGGACAGACGTAGGGGCCGAATTTGGGGGCTTCTACAGAGGGACCCACAATTGAGTCGAAGGGTCTGATATTTTTACTGGGTCTATTTGTTTATATATATATATATATATATATATATATATTATAAATTATATATATATATATAATGGGCGTAACCAGGGGGGGGGTGTTTGGGGTTCAATTCCCCCTCCAAATGAAATCTCGCCCTCAGGGGGGGGGTGTCGGAATTTAGTGACTGATTTTTTGCTTTGATTTTTTTTATACTAAACCATCACTTGCCCCAGCGCTGCCTAGGGGGTTTTGAGTTTAAAAAACAAAACAAAAAAATAAAAAATGCAAACGACAAACCCCAAATTCAAAGAGCAAAGCTAAGGAAGATTTTGATTTTAAAACCCTCTCCGAAATTTACTTTAAAACCCTCTCCGAATTTACTTTAAAACCCTCTCCGAAATTTACTTTAAAACCCCCTCTTCAATATAAAAAAAAGCAAATAACGCAATCAAAATGCTATGAGCGTAGCCAAAGTTTTTTTTTAGTTGAAACCCCCCTTCAGCTCGGTTTGAAGCTAAAAAATACCTCTTCATTATAAAAAAAAAGCCAATAGCGCACTTAAAATGCTATGAGCGTAGCCAAAGGGGTTTTGAAATTAAACCTCCTTCAGCGGGGTTTGAAACTGAAAAATACCTCTTCTAAATAAAAAAAAGTAAATTACACACTAAAAAATGTTTGAGCGTAGCCAAGCCAAGGGGGTTTTAGAGTTTAACCCCCCCTCCTTCAGATGGTTTTGAGTTTAAAATCCCCCTACAGAGATTTTTTTAGGTTGAAAACCCTTCTTCAATGTTATTCTAAAGCAAACTACTCTCACCAAATTATATGAGCGTAGGTAGGGGGGTTTTGAATTTGTAAAAAAAAAATCCAGAGATTTTTTAGTTTAAAACCGATGATTTAGACGATAAAACTTCCCTTTTCGATATAAAATCTAAAGAAAACTAGTCACCTAATTCCAAGAGCGTAGACTAGAGAGGTTACAAATTTCTACCAGTGGCAGGGCTCCATTTATAAAATGCAGTGAATAGTCATCTGCCGAAATTGAAAAAGACTAAATGTGGCTCAACAAAGATGGCTAAGACGGATTTTAGGTGTCAATTATAGAGAACTGGTCACAATCAAGGAAATACTATGCCAAACTGGCAGTCAACCCCTTAGTAATGTTGTGATAGAGCGTCGCATGAGATTTGCAGAACTGTTCTCAGATAAAATGAATTACACATAATAAGAGTTGCGATGACATGGAGGCTTTTACGAGGAAAGCGCAAACAGCGACAACCTAGTACAGCTTGGCGCCACACTTTCATGGACGTCCTTCTGAGCAGGTGGGAAGAGATTGCCAGTGACAGATTTTTGTGTAAGAATAGCAGATTAGGTTTTTGAAAAAAAAAACTTTTTAATAGCAGGATAATGCACTGTAGATACATCAGAATATGCATTTTGTTGGCTTTCAATACCGGAAATAGTGCTTGGCGGTGGGGCTTCGCGCTACGAGCTCCTCCAGACCCCTGGGAAGGGCGGGGAGTCAACAATTTTCAACTAACTCCAGGAAGAACCTATTATGGTGTACAATTAGCATCTTCTGAAAGAATGAAGGCTCAGTATGTAATAAAGATTAATTATATGAACACACACAAACATATATATTTTTTCTTTTGACGGGGGGAGGTGGGAGAAAAAAAAGCCCCCCAAACTCCCTCCCCCACCCCCCCAACAAAAAAAATCCTAGCTACGCCCATGATATATATATTTAAATAGCTTATTGCATTATTACCGACACTATTTTAAATCTAACGGTTGGCAACACTGTCGTGGTTAAGAAGTGTCCTCTTCTGCTCGTGGCGTGTTATCGACAAAAAGCTAACAAAGTTTCATTGGTTAATTTGGTAATTTAATTTTTAATAAATCGTATTTGAATTTAACAGACTGCTAAACTCTTTTTTTTCAGAAAGTCTTTTGAATCAACGTAATCATGACTATTTACTTACTGTATGAAAGTGACTTTGTGCTGTGTAGCTGTCCGTCCCATTTCATAATAATTTACAACTTGCAAAGTTCTAGTACTTCCAAACAGGACCGTTTTTTGTTTTGTTTCAAAATTAAATGTTTAAAGCCTTTTCCATAAAAAAAAATAAAATGTATACAGTTGATAAATAAAGGGAAGGGTCTATTAAGTAAGGGAACACTTATTGATAATACTATTTAATATTAATATTAAAATCAGTGTCTCAGCCAGCCAAATAATACAATGTGAGCCAGCAACACTTTCGTCCCGCGTACGCTAGTTTGTATATAGGTGTTGGTAAGATCGTGCTTGTTCCTAGTTTGTACTTCATAACTTCTGATATTCGTGCTGTATGTATTGAAAAAAGGCTTTTTTTTTTGCTTACTAAGCAGATACACATGGGGATTGAACATGAGTTTATGCGAGAACACAATCTCTCTTATTTATATTGTTGAAAATATATATTTACTAGAACGCGTATTTTACTTTAATGTTGCATAATTTTTTTTAGTTTGACTTGTTCGCTAGTTTACTTTCAGTAATGCATCACCATTGTTGACCATTGCCATGAATAAATTGTCAGGTTTTTTTATGCTGTGTGTGTGTGTGCGAGTGTGCGTGCGTGCGAGCGTGCGTGTGTGTTAGTGTGTGTGTTAGGGTGTGTGTGTTAGGGTGTGTGTGTTAGTGTGTGTGTTAGTGTGTGTGTGTGTTAGTGTGTGTGTGTGTGTGTGTTAGTGTGTGTGTGTGTTAGTGTGTGTGTGTTAGTGTGTTTGTTTTAAGTGATGAAGACAGGGCGAATCGGGACGAGGGCATGGGAGCGGTGGTGAGTCATCGAAATACTCGACATCAGTGTTCATTATTTCTTATCAAGGTCAACATAAAACATGCTTTCTGTGCCTAATCTTGAGTGTATCTAGACTCTAGACTAAGAGCTAAATTCTGTGTAAATTAGTTTTTATCTAGTAAACATCTGTACGGGATACGGTTCAGTTTTGTTGGGGTTTTTAAGTTTAAAAAGGAAAATGATTTCAAGGGAGATTATTGAGTCCGGATTGTTATGTTCTTTTTAGACTTTACTTTTTTTTTCGCTTTATTTTCAGGAGAAAAGCAAAAAAAAACAACTCACACACACACAACACTAAGTATTGATTATTCTTTTTTTTTTCTTAGAGTTTCTGTCATATTTTAATTTTTTTTAAATTGTATTTTGATTTTTCTTTAAATATATCGATTGATTATGTTTTCTTAAGACGGGAATGTTAATTTAAAACGAAAAAAAAGTGAACATGAAGAAGTTATGAGAAGAAGTTGCCTCGAGGTCTGAATGAGCATTAAAGAAAGAATGGGAGATGATTTACGCAATACATCTTTATCAGACGGCTAGAGAGCTCGATCTGTCAATACTCCCATTCTAGCCGAAATATTGGTGAGGATATCGACAGGAAGAAAGTTGGCAACGTCATGATTCTTATAAAGTAAGGTGGGATATTTTACTTCCGCAACGTAATTAAGAAGTTGTTTGTGTGTGTGTGTGTCTGTTGTCTCCCTTTAATATTCATGGCAGACGTGGAGCCTTACATTTTCGGCCTCGGAGCAATATAAGCTCCCTTCTTCCGACACAAGTGCCAATGCATTACCGCATAAAAAAAAATAGTCAAAACATATAAAGTCGATCGGACGAACTAAGTATTGTGGGCAAAAGACAATGGATGGCTGCCTGGTCGTGCGGTTTTGCGCGCTTGACTGTCGTTCAGATTTATCGATGGTCCCGGGTTCAAACCCTGCCCGCTCCCATCCCCCGTCGTCCTGCGGGAGGTTTGGACTAGGAAGTAATTATCTTCAACTCTGAAGGAACATCCGAAACATGAAAAACATTTTACAAACAAACAAAGACAAGAGAGGCCGGAAAGTAGCCGATAAGGTCAGCAGGAGGTAGTTTAGGCACCACTATATGTATAATTCTGTATTCTACACATATTAGTAAGAAGCTCATTCTCCCTGCCACCTGGGAGACGAAAGCACATTACAAAGCGTCATGGCGCCACAAATTGCAGAGGACAAGGGAACAGCGTTGGCAGAAGAAAAGCGCCAGAGAAAAAAAAGCCAATGACACTAGATCCAGCTGGAATAATCTGCCCTGTGTGTAGCCCAACATTTCAAGCTTACATAGGGTCCACCAGCTTCATGAGGAGGCACAAAACCCAAATGCAAAGCCCTCTGCCCTCGAAGTTGTCATCATCGGACCATGATGGACGAAGTAATTAGCTATGTAAGACCTAAAGGGTGACCAGTCAAAATACTTTATTAAAATTATGACGTCTTACTGTTGTGTGATCGAGCAAAGCTCTTGGAAGTCAACATTGAATAACTACCACCGATTTTATTTAATATTCCATGGGCGTTCGATCGTCTGTAAAATGTAGAATTCGAGCAGGAGGATTCTCAAATCTTCTATTGCCACCGGAATTTATAAACATAATTTATAGTTTTATATCCTTATTGAAATCTACAGTAGTCTATTGTAGTACTTGCCCATCCAGGATTGATCTCTTACTGTCACTAGAAGACATGGCAGTTACTTCACCCACTTAGCTGAAAGAAGCTATTGGCACGCCGTATTCGTGCTGAGTACAATCTGTGTCACCCCATAATATCAATGAATCCTAAACCAGAGCTTCAAAAGATATTATGAGACTTGGAAGTTCCTGAGCACTCCATTGTAAGCTTTTTGCTATTTCTCCGGGAAAAAAAAGATTGCTTTTTTTCTCTTAATTCATTATAATTGTGACACAGATTAGCAGCGCCTATTGTTTTCATAATGAACTGGCTTTTTCTGTAAAAAATATATGAAACGGTGAGTGGACAAAGGTCATTCCAACGTACGCAGCGTTATTGCTTTTCTTGCACGGCGTGAACTTTCATTGTGGCACAGCTGGTCAGGGGAGATAACAAAAGGAAGAGTATTGTATTCTACGTCGAAAGCCAGCCTTGGTATTGCTTTGTTATTAAAGAGTTATAGAACTTTATTTTATGTACCATTTTGTGCTCACAACATTAATGTCCGATTGAACGAAACAAATGTATCTATATCTTTTAAATCTTTTTTCTTGTTCATAGATCATTTTAGTATTGTAGCGCTCCTGTTTCATATTGTACAGTACAAGCCCCCTTACAACGGCTGTTAGTTTTGATCAGTCTGTCTGTCTGCCTGTCAGTCTATCACGTTTGAATCTAATTTTAAAAAATATATAAGAAATATGGAAAATCTGATTTAAATAATATTTTGTGGCTTCAAAAGTTAGATGCAACAGAACCAATTTTAGATAATACACTTCAAGAGGTATGGAAAGTATATGATTCCATTAATGGATGGTTCATTATTTATTTTGATGTAATTGTATTAACTAACTTATTTATTAAAATACTTATTCAAAATGTTTTTGTTTTTTTTGTCCGAACATTCATTAAAGGGATAATTGTTTAAATAAAAATCGCGCTATACAAAAGTGATTAGAATATTTCCAACCACACAAAATGTATAATTGTATGACTAGATCTTGTAGAAGCGTAAATATTCATTTTTAAAAGTCTTCAATTTATTAATGTAGTGGCATGGCTTCTGTGTACACAAGACGCAATGTTAGTCCAAAAACGTCTCTAATAATCTTTTATTTTTATTTAGCGACCCCCATGAAATTAAAAAGCCGCTATTAATTTTGTGTCGTCTTTCTGTCGGTCTGTCACGTTTAGATCGAAAAAATTGATTCGCTAATGAAAAGCTGTTTTTTTTAAATTGTCGATATAATGTTGTTTTAATGTTAGAAACAACTGAAAAGAGTCTTTGAAATGCTCTTCTGAATTATATTACATTTAATGTTCTTGCTGAAAGGTCAAGAAGTTCCATTACGAATAATAAAGTAGTTTAGTTTGTTTTCAAGTGGAAAAAAAAGCTTAAAGAGTATCTGAAATACATTTTTCTGACTTTTACAACATTTAGTTTTCTTGCCAAAAGGATCAAGAGGTCTTATTATCGATAATAGGTTGTTCCTTTTCGACTGAAAAACAACGCCAAATTATTCTTTGGAATTATTATTACTTTATACAATCAAAACAATACCTTGCCTCTGAATATTCCTTATCTATGGACAGTACCGGCGTTACTGAATCATATCGCTTTAACATTCAGAATGTCTGTTGAGGTCTGTATATCTTAAGAGCGAACGCATTTTTAATTATTCATGTTTTTTTTTTTAATGCCACATTGTTGTGGACAGTCGTTGACTTGTTGCACCAAACTGCCTGGTAGACAACTGACGAACCACTGTACGTTTGTTATATCTTAACTTATAAAACTTGAAATAACTCGAATAATTTCTTTGTTAAAATTAAATAGTACTCTTATTTAAATATAAACAAATCAACTTGAGATGAAATGAATTAAATGTAGCAGACTTGAGTAATAATATAAAATGGTATCCTGAACAAAAATCTAACTCACTACAATAACACGTCTTTTCTGTGTGGCAATATAGAGTCGTCTGTCCTAAGACCGCTGACGACATTTATTTTGCGTCATTCACGACCAATTGCAAAATCTCTTACCACCGTACTATAGAAACACACACACACACACTCCATAACACACATCCAACTTTTCAATGCTGTTAAACTGGGGGCGATGCAATAGGATATCTGGCATCAGTTGCTTCAACCTACTGTTTGACAACGAAAACATCGCAAGACCAAATTAAAATTGTGACCCATTTACATAACATGACATATTGACGTTTTTTAAAAATGTATCTACAGAATGGCTGGTGCTAATGACAACAGCAAAAAAATTATTTGGGCATTCACATTTTATTTTATTGTCAGAATCATCTATCAACTGTTGTAGTTTCAACGGTAATACATATTTACTTAACAAGCTGATTTCTCATTTAAGAGTTGTTGTTTTTTGTCATTTGTGAATGGAAACTAGATGTTGCTACAACATGGGTATTGTAGCTACTTCTTGCAATGTAAGTCTTCGTTTGAATGATTTTGTCTACCAAATCCAAAGTTCCAACCTGATTAGTCTGGTCTGTTCGCTAGTATAATCACTAGCCATACTTCTTCTAGCATTTACCTTCGCCACGAAAATATCTTACCTATATAAACAATAAACAAAGCCATCCGTTGTAGACATAACTTACCTATGTAAACTTGCCTACAGTAAAGATTAAAGTGTATTATTTTTAGTAGTAGTTGTATTTTTATAAACACCTAGCCATCCATTGTCTACATGACTTACTTATATTAACACCTATCAATCACGTGTTTAGATAGGTAATATATATATTTATAACTATCTAAACACCTAGCTGTCAACTGTCTACCTAGTTTACTTATCTAAACACGTAGCCATCATTTCTATACATAACTTTGCTATTTAAACACCTAGCCAACATTTGCATACATAACTTACTAAGTATAAACACCTAGCCATCACATGGCAACATAACGTACCAATATAAACACCTAGCCATCACATGGCTACATAACGTACCAATAAAAACACCTAGCCCTCACATGGCTACATAACGTACCAATATAAACACCTAGCCCTCACATGGCTACATAACGTACCAAAATAAACACCTAGCCCTCACATGGCTACATAACGTACCAATATAAACACCTAGCCATCACTTGCCTGAGTTAACTCAGAAATCGATGAAAGTTAGTGAATATTGATGTTGTGAAGAATGCCATTGATTACCCCCCGGGGACGACGGGCTGGGGATGGGGGGCCTATGAAGATGCACAGCGGCAAGAGGGTGGGGGGATGAAAACCAGAAGTCAGAGATTTTTTGACGCCCCGTGAGATGGCCACATCATTTATGTCTAGCAAGCCAGGGATGAAACGATGACCTTTCCAGGCACTGACAGACACGTGGTGCTGGCCTGACACTAAGTCTAAACACATCTGCAGTTTGTCTCTGACAGAATCAAGCATTAGAAACATAATGGAACGGTTGGAGACTAGGTCGTCATGTGACTAGACTTAACACGGTGTCGCAATCATTTTAGCCACACACCCTCCCCCCACACCCCGTCCGGGTCCTCCAATAGGGGGAAATGCTGTTGGGTTTTTACTGTCTTTCCATCTTTCAATCTGTCTTTTTTTTTGCTAATCTCAAAAACTTAATTTGATCGATTCATCATCAAATATTGAAATATGAATTTAAAACATTATTAATTAGAATATACTTTATTTTGGCAATAGTTCAGTATTTAACTTGCGTATACGAAACAGTATTTTGTTTAAATAATAATTTCATGAATTTATATTTGTCCAGCTTTCTTTTTGGACTGTTTCAGAATATCAAAACTTGTTAACAATATATGATTTCAAATATAACATGCCAGGCACACCAACATTACTGCATCCTAACTTCTGTCAAGAGACATTTTTAAACGGACGTGTTCTAGATCAACTTTTCTGAAAATATTAATTACAATCCCTTTGAAAAATTGATTGTATCAATATATTCTATAGATATCCAAGTGCAGCTTTTTTTTTTTATTTGACTCGCTAATGTGTTTTAATAGGTTTTTGATATCAAACAAAATAATTGGTTAATGTTTTATTGATTCGTGTTTTGCATTTGCCAGTAGATAATTGTGAAAAGTTTTTTTTTTTTTTTTTTTTTTTGGGGGGGGGGGAGTGTTGAAAGTGTGATGCTGTCATGTTCAGCCTTCCTTGACATAATCTTCACACTTCTTGGTTGTGACAGGTCACTGTTAAGTGACAGTTTAGTGTATGCATATCAGGGGCGGACTGGCTATATGGGCAAACGGGCAAATGCTCGGTGGGCCGGTACCAAATGGGCCGGTCTGGTCGCGACTAAAGAAAAAGAAATTCAACTTTTTAAAAAAAGTGACAGCAGCAAGACACAAAAGCCAGAACACGTTTTCTTGTTGTTGTTTTGTAAATTATTATTACAATTAATTTTGTTTGAAATATAACAAGAATATAATTTTAAGAATTACACTATACACTGTACGTATTATCATTTGTAAAACGTTAGACCGTACTTTTTGCTATGCACGAGCTGCATGGCTTTCAACACTACTTTGATGTCTTCAAGACTGTGTTTGGCCTGATCATTTTGCTGGTCGGCATGGACCTTTGATGGCACTCCTATTTTTGTTTTGCTCCTTCCCTCACCCGTTTTTTAATGGTTCCATGAAAGTTAACGAAAAAGAGGGATGGGAGAGGATAAGTTAGAAAACATTGATAGAACGCAACAAAAGGGGAGACAATTAGCTCTTTAACAAAACTTTAACAATAGAAGTTAACTTTACACATACACACAACCTCGAAATTGCACACCACCCAACTTATAGCTCAATATGGGTATAAAGTTCTACTTTCTGCGATTTGAAATGTAAAAAGAAAGTTTCTTGTTGTTTATTTGTAATAACATATACCCAAATGCCGCATCGTACTGGCTTACAAAAAAAATATTATTTAATTAAAACATAAATGTAGATCTAAATCAGGTATATGCCATTATGATTAATGGCAAACTTATGCTTAGTATGAAGTCATTAATAACGAAAATTATTACAATAATTAAAATAATTTATATAGCGCTGTCACATCCGATATTTAATAAAAGGAGATTTAGAATCATTTATATTTTAAATAATAAATTCATATACAAATCGCGTTTTTTGAGAATGTACTAGGACGAGGGAAGAGCTTTTCACATTTAGAAGTACCTCTCTAACCGTTCTGCTTTCTCTTTTCTTTTAAAGGAATATATATATATATATATATATATATATATATATATATATATATATATATATAGTTCGTCCATCGTAGTTCGATTATGACCACACTGTCATCCAGGGGGCTGAGGGCTTTGCACTGGGGTTTTATGTCTCCTCGTGTGGCTGGTGAGATCTATGTGAGCCCGGAATGTTCGGCCGCACACTAGGCAGGCTATTCCAACTGGAGCTAGTGTCACTGGCCTTGCTTTTCTTCTCTGTAGTTTTTCTTCTGCCAGCTTTGTTCTCTTTTCCTCAGCAACCTGTGCGCCAGTTTTCACAGCGCGACGTCATGATGCTCTGTCATGTGCCTCTGTCTCCCAGGTGCCTGGGTCTATGCTGAACGCCCTCAGAGAAGCTTTGAGGGTGTCCCTGAAGCGCTTTTTTTACCACCTTGCGAGCTCTTTCCTTGGCTTAGTTGGCCATACAAGAGTCGTTTAGGATGTGGTGGTCTTTCATTCTGCATACGTGTCCTGCCCATCGAAGCTGGGAGTGCATCAGGATTGTGTGGATGCTTTGCTGATCCTCTCTTTGAAGGACTTGAGTATCTGGTATTTTGTCTTGCCATTTTACATTCAGTATTTTTCACAGACATGTAATGTGGAAGTGATTCAGTTTCTTCACATGTTAACTGTACACTATCCATCTTTCTGAGGCATAGAGCAATGTAAGGAGGATGACAGCTCGATAGACCCCTAGTTTTGTATTTGTAGTGATACCACTTTAAAAAAATGGGTTGCCTGAGTCAGCCAGGAAAACCCATGATTTAGCATATTTTAAGTCACAGATCAACATGCATATCTAGATTGACACGTGAAATGCGTAGGACCTAATTTTTTTTTTTTTTAAGAAACGTCTGTAATCTATAAGTAAT
>JAZGLO010001223.1:0-27755 GCA_036873155.1 Biomphalaria sudanica | reverse complement strand
TTAGATCAAATCATTAAAAAGCCAACTAGATTAAACAACACATTAGATCTCTTCTTAACCAACAGACCTGGATTAGTAGTTGATTATGATATTATCCCTGGTCTATCAGACCATGAGATCATAAAAATACACAGTCAGATAAAAGCAGTAGCCAATACAAAAACCAAAAGAAAAATCTTACTCTGGAATAAATGTAACCTAACACAACTACACCAAGCTGCATTAAACTTTCAACAAACATTCTTATTAGAAAAAGACATTAACCAACCAGTCGATGACCTCTGGAATTTCATTAAAAACCATCTTAAAAGCATTATAGAAAATCATATACCAACTAAATACACATCAAACAAAATAAATAAATGCTGGTTTAATAATAGACTAAAGAAGCTTTGTAAACAGAAGGAAAACCTATATAGAAAATTTAAAGAAACCAAGGCAGAAAGAGTTTACAAAAAGTATATAAAAATTAAACACCTAACCCAAAAAGTAAGCAGACAGCTGCAGAGTGAATACATAAACAATGTAATATCTAAAGATAACAACAAAAACCTATGGTCATACATTAAGTCTAAGAAAATGGAAACAACAGGCATAGCGCCATTAAAAGATGAACATAACATAATACATAATGATAATGAAACTAAAGCAAACATCCTAAACAAATACTTTGCATCAGCATTCTCAGCCCCAGGAGACAAAGACATATTTCTTAATTTGAACCAAGTAGACAACATAGAAGATTTAGTAGTACAAGAAAATGGAATTAAAAAACTATTAGCCAACACCAAACCAAATAAAGCGTCTGGACCTGATGGTATTCCAGCTAGATTACTCAAAGAACTAAGCAATGAGCTAGCCCCAGTGTTCAAAATACTCTTTCAGGCATCGCTTAACCAGGGCAGAGTACCAAAGGACTGGAAAGAAGCTAATGTCACCCACCTATTTAAAAAAGGAGAAAAATCTGATCCAGGAAACTACAGACCAGTATCACTTACCAGCATCACATGTAAAATACTAGAACACATAATATGTAGCAACATCATAAACCACTTAGACAAACATAATGTCCTCACCCCATACCAACATGGCTTTAGGAAATATAGATCATGTGAAACACAACTAATAGGACTAATTGATGATTTCTCAAAAGGTTTAGATAATAGTGAACAAATAGATGCTATCTTACTAGATTTTTCCAAGGCTTTTGACAAAGTTCACCACCATAGTTTGCTTAAAAAATTAAAATATTTCGGCATTAACGGTCCACTGCATCAGTGGATTAAAGATTTTCTGATAGGGAGAGAACAAACTGTAATAATAAATGGCTCTAAATCAACACCAATAACAGTAAACTCAGGTGTACCTCAAGGAACAGTCTTGGGTCCACTACTATTTTTAATTTACATAAATGATTTACCAAATTGCATTAGTTCAGGAACAAAAGTCAGATTATTTGCAGACGATTGCATAATATATAGAACAATAAAAACAAAACAAGACACAGATATTTTACAAAGAGAATTAGATGAATTACAGAAATGGGAATCAAATTGGAGCATGTCTTTCCACCCAGAAAAATGTCAGTTGTTAAGAGTAACAAAAAAAATTAAACAAATTAATTCCACTTATCTTATTCATGGCAAACCAGTAACACAGACTAAAAACTCAAAATACCTAGGTGTTATAATAAATGAAAAACTGTCATGGAATCCACATATTGATAAAACTATAAAAAAATCCAACAAAGCATTAGGGTTTATTAAAAGAAATTTCTATAAATCAAATAAGAACATAAAACTAAAATGTTATTTAACCTTGGTTATTCCAATAATAGAATATGCATCCACCGTGTGGGACCCCTCAACTCAAGAAAACATTAAGAAACTGGAACAAACACAAAATAGAGCAGTGAGATTCATAACAAACGAATATTCACATTTGACTAGGGTAACACCATTAGTAAAATCACTAAATTTAGAAAGCCTTCAGGACAGAAGACTCAAAAGTAAAGTAGCAATTATACATAAAACACTGAACCATAATCTTCAAATACAAAAACAAAATTTAATAAAATACTCTGAAAGACACAAAAATAAAGGCACATTCCTCGTCCCATATGCTAGGACAAATTTGTACAAATAATCCTTCTTCCCTAGTGCTATTAGAGCATGGAATGGGTTGCCTGAGCTAGCCAGAAAAACCAGTGACTTGGCAGAATTTAAGTCATTGGTTAATATGCATGACTAAATGCATGACGCGTAGGACGTAATCATCTTCTTTTTTGAAGTAACGTCTGTATTATTATATAAGATAAGAAGATAAAGTCTACATGTATGTTTTTAAGGAGCGTGCTAGCTAAGAGAGACTACTTTTTACTATAAAGTCAACAAAAAAATGTGTTCGGTAAAATGGATGATCTAAACGTTACTTCCGCAAATGACCCCCCCCCCCTCAACATCTAAGTAGACACCAACATCTTTTCATCAATGTGTTTGAATATTAATCCTTGGAAAATATTCTCCTAGGATGTGGAATTGCAGTAAAAGTGATTTGTAAACTTTCCATGTTGTTCCCACCCTTGCATCGTTTGCCACTGGTCGGTAAGAATGTGTTTACAATGGTGTCTGGGTCTTTCTGTATCACTTCAGTGTCTGTAATGTTTCGACTTTATTGTGTTAGGTCTTTGTCTAAGACTTCATGTGTACTAAGGACATGTGCTACTTTAGTAGTTCATGTAGTACATTAATGAAACGTATAGTAGCCAAGATGTTACGGTATGTTTATTAATGGCACCGAGGTCTTTTGCTATCTGCAACTCCTTCTGGCTTTCTCTTAGCTTTGCTCGAGTGAGAACATTTTGTTACAATTCTGTTATACATGTATTGTCCAGTAGCCTCATTTGTACGTTGTCATATGTTTTATTAATTGTAGGACAATAATAAAAAATTATAAATATAAATATATACAACGTACCAACGAAGGAGTACGGGGCAGGTCCCCTATTGTTCATGAACTCAATCCCAATGTTCAAAAGGCTTCACCGGAATTCGAACTCGGGATTCCTCGATTCAACATTCCGCTTTGCATCATCTGACGTTACAATCGCAAGGCCGGAAAGGGTTCTTACCCTAACTACTCACGTATCTAGAACTGTGTGACTTTCTTTTGTTAAATCACGTGTAAAAAAATACTAAAAAAATATCTGATTTTTTGTTTACTGCATGCAAAACCTTGAGAATTTTTGTAATCCTTTTTTTTTCTTTTTTTTTTGACTAGACCGGAAGTTCGTCATTGCCAACGCTCAAGTGGAGACTGTGCCGATTATCTTCTGTAATGACGGCTTTTGTGAGCTCACGGGCTACTCGCGAGCAGAAGTCATGCAGAAGTCATCCTTGTGTGACTTCCTTCACGGCCCGCTCACCAACTCCTTTGCTATCTCCCAGATCAAAGAGTTCCTTCAAGGCTCGGAGGAGAACCAAGTGGAAATTCTGTATTACAAGAAAGATGGTGAGTACTGACTTGGGTGCGTGCGAGAGGATGTATGTACGAGGATTGGGATGTGACAAAGTGAGGAGATAAAACGGAAGAAGTAGTCAAAGAGTTGTGTAAGTAGCAGAGAGATGAAGAACGTTTTTCTAGCCAGTTCGTTTGTTAATAGGTATACAATTATCATTCACATGGGGCACCACACATGATATGTCTTTCTCCATTCCTGTCTTTTCTCTTGATTAAAATCTCTTTGCATGATGAAGGCATATGTAAAATCATACAATATATCTATTAAGCCGCTTCCTTTTTAAGCATATCTCCACATCGCGCGCTCTGTTTCCTCACTATGATTCCTGCTATTGTCTCTGTTTTCTCACTATGATTCCTGCTATAGTCTCTGTTTTCTCACTATGATTCCTGCTATAGTCTCTGTTTCCTCACTATGTTCCTGCTATAGTCTCTGTTTCCTCACTATGTTCCTGCTATAGTCTCTGTTTCCTCACTATGTTCCTGCTATAGTCTCTGTTTCCTCACTATGCTCCTGCTAAAGTCTCTGTTTCCTCACTATGCTCCTGCTAAAGTCTCTGTTTCCTCACTATGTTCATGCTATAGTCTCTGTTTCCTCACTATGTTCATGCTATAGTCTCTGTTTTCTCACTATGTTTCTGCTATAGTCCCTGTTTCCTCACTATGTTCCTGCTATAGTCTCTGTTTCCTCACTATAACCATGCTATAGTCTCTGTCACAAATGCTCATTGATTTGCACCAATCGCCGGCACTAGCTCATGAAATATGAAACTTTCCAATCCTTGTAGACTTCTAAGAAACTCTTCCAGAGAGTATGCAACAGAGTTCTATGGGTCATTGTATTCCATTGTACGTTGTCAGATTCTATACTGGGCTCAAAAGGGTACTTTAAAATACTTTGACTTCGAACACGGTAGATCGATAATATACAAACATTACTAGTAAATAAACTCCACAAATCCAGGAAAATAAGAACTTTAATGAAAACAACAACAGCTGAATGACAACACACTTGTTATATTCCAATTCCAGAAAAAAACTCCAACCACTCAATAATTTCCCTTTATCATAAAACAAACTTAAAACATTCAGTCTACTGCATACTGTTCACATTTATACCCTGGGAATATGTAAACAAAGGGATATAACTCTTTCGCACCTAAATAAAAATAAAGAAGCAATGCATTAGTCTGGCTATCCATGCCCCTTACATCTCCTCATAATAAACATAGACATTAGAAGTACATTTTGGTTTTCATTGCATTACTACAGGAGTGTGATGGTGACCCGACAAAATAGTGCGAACTTACATACGATGCAGGGCCGGTCCTATACGAAACGAATCGCGCGGGGCCTAGTCTGGGTACGAATAAGGATAAAAAAGTGAAAATTAAGATTTTTTGTTTAAAAATAAATTCGTCTTTGCATTTTATTCGTACTTTACTAAGTGCAAAATCAAGATCGAATTAACTTTACGAGCCATCTACATTAGAAGGTAGATTTCCAACATAAAGCCGATAAACATTCAGATCTGCCTAGCAAAATATCGCTTTTGATTTGTTTTTAAGAGATCAAGATAGGTTTAGATCTATATTTACATGCCTTAGACTATTACATTAAATTAAGTATTGGAACTTACTGTTTTGGTTACAATTCGCCCTATTATTTTTATTAAATGAAAGCTGACAATGCCGTTTTTTTTATCGCGAGTACGATTGGCGTTGCCAGTATTGATCGACACACCAGAATTACAATTTTGTCTATTTTTCAGAACATGTTATAAGTTTCAGGATATTTTAATAATTTCAGGAGATTTTCATGACATTTTTCGTATACTTTGCAATTTCAGGAGATTTCCAGGAGCTGCAGGAACATCAGGAGACCGCGGAAATCCTGTTATAAGTTAAAATGGTTTTATTTAATAATATTCAACTAGAGTTAGCGCGGGGCCTATGAAAGTGCGGGGCCCACTGCGGCCGCATAGGTTGCAGTGCCCTAAGACCGGCCCTGATACGATGTGTATACAAGTACCGAATAATTAGTAATTTAATGTCCTGGGCAGCATTTTTGTTCCTGTCTCTTATCTTGTTCACTATGAATAGATCTGAAAGTATGTCATGTTTGCAGAGAACGAGAGTACTTAAAATTTCATGTCATTCCCCTGTTTCACCAATGTTTCAAATGCATAACATAGGATTTTGAAATGTGGAGACCCCTTTCAAGCAGTGGTGGAATTTCTGCGTGACATTTCCTACAATTTAACTTAGTGAAAGTATGCGTGTGTTGTGTGTAAATCTGACAAGTATCTTTTCCAGTTTTTAAATTGCACTTTTGGAATATAAATAAATAATATATATTTTAGAATTTATCATTTTAGCTTATTATAATTTTGGCTTACTGTTTGCATATTTATGTTTGAAGATATCCTGCAAACAGTGGTAATGGGGTGGTAGTATAAAAACAAAACCAAATTGATTGTATTCATATTTCACGATATCTAAAGTGGTTCTTTCAAAATGACTGAAATATATTTTTTCTGCGCTATTTTGTCCGCGCTATTTTGTCAGCGCTATTTAGTCCGCGCTATTTTGTCGGTGTACCCTGTAAGACAGAGAGAGAACTCAAGGCAACTATTAAAGACATACGACAATCGTAGTATTTATGATACAGATATTACATTCAAAGAAAATACTTCATATATTACAACTTCATTGATATCATACCATAGTGGCACTAATAAAAAAAAAGCTTCTACTTAAGAATGCTCATAGAAAAAGAAAGTGCTTTAAAATCCACAAACGAAATGTGTATTTTTTTTTCAATTCAGGAAATAATTAAGTCCAACAGAGCTATCTTCAAACCATGCCAAATGCACGAGTTACTGAAAAATCAAACAAAATTAAATGGTCTAGCTAAGTCCGTAAAATGTAGAGACTAATGTACAGACTAAGTATGGACTAAGTCAAATAGTCAAATTAAGTCATTGAAATGATACAAAGATACTAAAATAAACATTAAAATGCCTCTTTATTTACCCTGTTCTGCCCTATCTCACAGAGAGTTGAAGTGTACACCTTGTTTATAGTATTAGTTATTTAGCGACGCACCATAGAAGACGTATATTGAACAGGACTAGTGACGTTTGGGATATTTTGGGGTAGAGACTGGAAAATCAGCGATAGAATTCTCTAGGGTAAAGACTTGTTTATTTTGACAGACTTTTACTGTGGCCTTTTATTGGAATAAATATAGTATGAACTGTTCATCAGTGTTGACTATATCTCTTTACTCGTTAAATCGATCGTCTTTTGTTTTAATAATTTCTAAGAAAGAGAATTTTTTTAAAAAGTCTATGGAATTACTAAGTAATACAAAGTTTTCTTTCAACGGTATATAACTAAAACATAAAATAAGAAGTTTTTTTTTTTGTTTTGTTTTTTCAATATTTCTTCTGAAATGAATACTTGCAAGGGGAAGAAATTTGATGAACAGAAGCAGACGTCGTCCAATGTGATTTCCTGTTCGCTAAATGTGATACTACGCATGCGGGATCTGAATGCAATAGCGAAAAACGAACTGATAGTTAATGAGACGAACGTCTCGGGGTATCAAAAATACGATTTTATAACGGATCACTTTTTTTTGGGGTCATTTCCTTTGATTATATGGACCTGCACAGCTTGACAGTAATAGTCAACAGTAACCAAGATAATGCCAGGCTCTTCTAGAATTTGTATTTTTGACTCGCACCAAACTATATATATATTCTCAAAGCACATTCTACAAACTTAGCAATAATGCGTCATCAAAGCTTCATGCTTCGGAAAGAGACTTGTGTGCCACACTGAGACACGCCTTCGACAAGGTGCATGTGCCTGCCAACGTGACATCCTATCGACGCCCTGTTACTGTCACATCAGCAAGTGATTTGTTGACTATTTTCTTAGAGAGCTCACGCTTGACTAGTTGACGCAAACTGTTGTGTAGCTCAAAGTGAATGCCGCTGGCCATCGATTGACCTAGATAGTATCAATAGAGTTAAGTCACGGCAATATCTACCACTCAAAACCTGACACAGAAATATGGTGCGTATTTTCTTTTTTACAGCCTGTATATACTTCGGATTTTAAGGATCATTCATTTACGACGTCTAAAATCGTACTTGAACCCTACGGCTTCAACCTAAGTGTGTTTGTGTGTCCTGCTCTCTCCGCCAATTGCTAAGGTCCACATACTAGAGATATGAATTAATTAAGATATGTCTATTACTACAATTATTGAAAAAATATCAAAGTCTTGTGTGGCAGGATATTAACACAGAAGGTAACCAAATATCTCGTATTTAACTCCATTATTATAATGCATAAACTCTCTTAAACATATTGTAAACAATAAAGATTATTCTATTTTGGTGAAGTAAAAATCGGTGAAGTAAAAATGCTTCTGAAATTAACCGGCCCAAAATATTAGAGCGTGTATGTGTCGGGGGCGCATTATGAATAGGATCTATCAAATGTTTAATATATGCCATATATAAGGTTTTGAACCCTTCTATTTAGTTTGTATGTCCACTCGCTGAAGCATTACGTCATCATTTACAAAGTCTTATTGCGCAAGCAGACCAAAACTTAGATGGTCAATTATGCAACACCCTAGACACTGTGGCGTAGAGTTTCAGTCTCAGCATAACTCTTCTTGTGAACAGTATGCGTCAATTTTGTCGTGACTAGACTTCAGGATGTCCTGACTTCTTAGACATTGTATTGGACATATTGCATTGGGAGAAGTTAACAACTACCACGCTACGTTTTTGTAATATTTATATATAGCCAATATATCCAAGCAAATTTATATATATATATATATATACAAATAAATAAATATATATAATTATATATATATATATATATAATATATATATATATATATATATATATATATATATATATATATATATATATATATATATATATATATATATATATATATATATATATATATATATATATATATATATATATATATATATATATATATATATATATATATATATATATATATATATATATATATATATATATATTGTAATAACTTAAGTGAGGCAACTCAACGAAACATAGACGTTTATTCACACACGACATCACAGGTACACAAAACAACATCTATCTTAGGCACTATCTCTCCATATTGGCTCTTTACTTGGGCGGAAATCGTTCTCCTCTTCTAATGTTGACATCCTTTCCAGTCTAGTTTATCACAGTGCGCATCTTCTAGCTTAGATGGCGGTGCGAATGGCAGAGTTATAACATTGCCCCCTTCTTAGAGCTTTTCGTCCCGAAAAGAAACAGTGCTGTGGAGGTTTGCAGGCTCAGGTGGAGGTCGATCGGTGGGAGCCACAGACGGCAGGGAGCCTGTTGCCCACGAGGCCATCTGCACAGTATTCCGCGACCGTCGCTCCCTCTTCTTCCAGTTGGCCAGTCTACGCTTGAGACGATGTCGTGGTCGCTGCTTTGACTTCATGACGATGCCAGCCACTTAACACAAATGGAGGTTGTAGCGATCACTAGTTTCCAGGGCCGCTGTTTTAAGACGCCAAGTCAGAGGACGTTTTCCATGGCCGTCTCGTGACACAGTTGTAGTCCCATAGGTAGCCATGGTTTCAAACACGTAGTCTTTCTCAGCCTCATCATAAGGTATGCCCATGAAGCACCCTTGTAATGTTCCATAAGCAAATGTTCATCCATCACTGCATCAGGTTCTGCAAGAATTAATTCACCATCGTTCAAGTCACTCTCACTGATATAATAATAATAATAATAATAATAATCATCTTTATTATCCGTATGGAAATTTGTCTTACAATTTGTGCATTACACCAAACAAAAAACATTATAACTACAAGAAACCAAAGTGTACATTCACACCAGACTAACTCATAGTTTACATGTGACAAAGTCTATACCAGATTTATCTTATTTAATGATTTGATTGCCAGGGGAACAAAAGAGTGTTTGTGTCTGTTTGTCTTCGCTATCGGTGTCTTGTATCTCTTTTGTGATGGTAAAATCACAAAATCCTGACACAAAGGGTGATTCTTTATTTCGAGGATCTTGTTAGCTTTTTTATAGATGTTTGTCTCAAACAACTGCCCAAATGGGGTTTGTTTTTTGCCAATGATTTTACCAGCAGCATTTAGGATTCTATAAAGTTTATTTTTATTTTTAATGCTCAGATTGCCATACCAGGCAGTGATATTGAAACTTAAAATATTGCAGATGTGAGCGTGATAAAACATAGCCATGGCCTTTTCGCTAACATTAAACTAGGACAGTTTTCTTAGTAATCGTAATCTTTGCTGCCCTTTTTTGCTGATATAATCAGTATCTGCAGTAAAATTTAGTTTATTGTCTAGGATAGTACCAAGGTATTTAAAGGTTTGCACAATTTCAATAGTCTCTCCAGCTACAGAAACAATATCATTTTCCTTCTTGTCCCTACGAAAATCGATTATCATTTCTTTGTTTTTTTTACATTTAATAATAAAAAATTGTTTACAATATTTTTCAGTGTGTTCTATTTCTTTGAAATACTCATTTACGTCTGAGCTCTCTGAGAGCAGGGCAAGAAGTACAAATGTCTGTTAAGTTCAGACCTTGTAGCTGGGTTTCTTGGCATGGGCACTGTCCCCGCAGGGCGTCGCATATACAGCTCCGGTCAATCGTCTGGAAGCAGTTGCCAAGCATCAAGCTCTTTCTTATGCCGACGCCAAAAATATAATTCGTTGTTTCTGTCTCGGCCATTGTTGGGGCCCGTATTCACAATTTCACCCGACGTCATCCAAGGCAAGGAATCAGAAACGGTCTTGAGGCTTTCATGGTTCGAGGTCCTGTCAAATGTATTGACAGATAAACAGAGGTCTTTAAGGTCAACAGCAGAAAGCTTGGACGCAGATCCAACGTTGTCTTGATCTGTCCGGCTCGTTGCAGGTATACCAGGAACTAAAGTTTCAGGCTCATAACAGACTTCTCTAGTTTCTTCATTTGTTTCTTTTCTTTCAATTCTGTATATCCCATTGATATCGCCGCAGCAATCATTGTCCCGTTTCTCGCTATGAAAGTCATCCCCGCCAGACTTGCCCACAACACAGTCACAGACAGCGCTCCAATCCCCAGCGCCTCTATCACCACTGTTTGTGCAGCCACAGTCCTGACCAGGTAACTGCTCCTTCCCTAACGAGTTTATTCCTCCTTTTTCTTGCGACACAATTTTATCACTTTGGTCTATTTGGCCTTCTACTTGCAGCACACTTTCATCTACTTTGTTCCACATCATGCTCCTCATCATATTACAGATCATGTTCAATTGTTCATTAAATGCATTCCTAAAGTCCGATCGACCTCCACCTGAACCGGCAAACCTCCACAGCACTGTTTCTTTTCGGGACGAAAAGCTCTAAGAAGGGGGCAATGTTATAACTGCCATTTGCACCGCCATCTAAGCTAGAATTTGCGCACTGTGATAAACTAGACTGGAAAGGATGTCAACATTAGAAGAGGAGAACGATTTCCGCCCAAGTAAAGAGCCAAGATGGAGAGATTGTGCCTAGGATAGATGTTGTTTTGTGTACCTGTGATGTCGTGTGTGATTAAACGTCTATGTCTCGTTGAGGTGCCTCACTTAAGTTATTACAATATATATATATATATATATATATATATATATATATATATACAAGCAAATTGTCGTGCTTCGCTATATTGAACTATATGGTATATACCTATTTTGAATGAAACACTTTTATCCCCATCTTTCAATTTAAAGCCTCGCAACATTTTTCCGCCCAAACACATTTTCTAGAACGCCCTCTCCTAAACCACTGACTTTTTTGGACCTTAAATTCTATAATTCTTTTCTTTTGTTTCTGTCTTTTGCACCCTTTAATCAAAAGGTCCTCAGTCTACCAATGTGTACTCTGCAGCACAGATCTTTAACCAGTCAGTTGTAGCCTTGATGACTAAATAAGCATCCTGGGATGGCCCGCTCTATAACGCCCCATTCCGACCCACTAACATTTTGGCCCATGAATTCTAGAAGCACTTATTGTTGAAACATTTTCATTATTGTCCTGATGGAATCTGTTAAAATATATATTCTTTGCTTTGAGGTCACAATACTGACATTTGTATGAGTCAATCCTCTTCGCCCTCATCTAGTCTGCACAAAACAAAGTAATGGATTGAGCTTGCATTCATTGCACCTCTTGTTTTTATTACTGTTTCCTATATTGCTATATTTACACGTCTCCCAAAACTCTTCACATACTAAAGTCAGTTAACACAAAAGATTTAAACGACGGCACGGTCAAATGTTAAATAACACAACTGATGAAATCATTCAATCACTACACATGTCTTGACCCATCATTTGGATTGGCCTACCCACCCTCAGCCAAACCGACACTTTTTTCTCCTATAAAATATCAGCCTAGCGATACAGCGTGACTTAAAAGCAAAAACAAAAAAAAAAAAAAAAAAAATCACAATTCTGTATATATTAATTTTACCTATACGCCTACATAACAAAAAATAGAACTTTGTCCTGACTTTGAAGTTTGTGTTGCTGCGAGTTCTATTGACGCTCATTAAGTAGCCTAGCTAATGATGCCTCGCTTTGAAAAGTAAAAATAGAAGCTAATTATCGTTCATCTAGCAAAATAGATCTAGCTTTCA
The DNA here is from genome assembly GCA_036873155.1 of Biomphalaria sudanica. Lineage (NCBI taxonomy): Eukaryota > Metazoa > Mollusca > Gastropoda > Planorbidae > Biomphalaria > Biomphalaria sudanica. Next base: position 15,507 of record JAZGLO010001223.1, on the reverse strand, counting down.
ATATTTTGGAACTCCTTACAATTTTCCATTTTCATGTATTTTTACCAATTCCTCTTCATGGGTTTAAAAGTTAAAACATACATTTTTATAATTTGAAAAGGGATCTTCTAAAAAAAAAAGATAAGTTTATATATATCTGGGGCAAATCCCTAGTTAATATGACAATTAGTGAAAACTATGATTTGACCGTTACAAGTTTTCAGAATTGCTTAATCATCTAAAATTTCATTTGGCTGACGTCATTTTCTCAATGGCATTGTTCTGAACTGACATCAAAGAAAACACAATTTTACGTGGCACGGCTTCAGCGGGAATTCCCGCACGCGACTCAAATGTTTCTATGTAATTAAGAGTGGAATAAATAAATAGACGTGCCTGAAGACTGTGCGCACCAGATTATGTAGACTTGAAGGTTTGGTGCAGTGTCTACGTTTGCTATGCTGCTAATGAACAGCATGCGGTAGCGCCAATGATGTTTGAAATATGTAAATGTGAAATAGTAGACAGATTTAGTTCCTAGATGAATGATTGGGAGAACCTCGCCGGAAAGACTTGCAATAAAGAAGTATTATACAAGACATTAATGGCAAATTATAGACCAGATAAACTTCAAAAAATAGGAATTAATTTTTAAAAAACACTTTATTTTTTTATTCTTTTGCGTTTTGTCAGTGGTAGATCTAAGTAATTAGTATTAATCGTCTGCATTGAAACAAGTCCTTAGCGATGTTCATTCTGGATCTTGGAAAAACGTATTTAAAAATTAATATTTTTAAAAAATTAACTGCGCTTATTAATGAGAAACATTGATAGTTGTAAGCTTTACATTCACTCCCAATCGAAACATAGACCTAAGTTGTATTGAAAAATCTTGGGAATTTCTAAATGTCTTTGTCACCAATCCCCGAGCCACAGAAAACATTTTCTACACTAATGCTTCCATTCTGGCTGTATGCTATATTCAAATACCTTTCCGGACTGTCCATTAATAATGTGAGTACATGTATGTAGGTCATGGACATACATAATCTATGAGAGATCATTTTCAACACCTGATCAAAGTATAGCATTTACTTGAGGAGATCTGATCAAAGGCTGGGTAATGAGGACGAGCGATTGGCAATCAATTATGTATGGGTTCTTCGTGCCGATGATGTTTTAGTTGACGTGGCTCATGTCTCGACGATCAATTGTAGCAGTCTTCGTCTGATGGTAGCAGTCTTCGTCTGACGGTAGCAGTCTTCGTCTGATGGTAGCAGTCTTCGTCTGATGGTAGCAGTCTTCGTCTGATGGTAACAGTCTTCGTCTGATGGTAGCAGTCTTCGTCTGATGGTAGCAGTCTTCTTCTGATGGTAGCAGTCTTCGTCTGATACTAGCAGTCTTCGTCTGATAATAGCAGTCTTCGTCTGATGGTAGCAGTCTTCGTCTGATGGTAACAGTCTTCGTCTGATGGTAGCAGTCTTCGTCTTCGTCTGATGGTAGCAGTCTTCGTCTGATGGTAACAGTCTTCGTCTGATGGTAGCAGTCTTCGTCTGATGGTAGCAGTCTTCTTCTGATGGTAGCAGTCTTCGTCTGATGGTAGCAGTCTTCGTATGATAGTGTTGCTCCTACACCGTCTACGACTGGTACATTATTTTAGATTTTGACTTTGAAAAATGAAAACTGAAAATAGCTGGTGGGGCTATCAATTTATTATCATAACAAATGAATGGGTTTTTATTTAAGAGCTTGAATAATATGCTTTGGTGAATATATAAATTAAATGGAATGAATTCTTTTATTTTATCTGATTTTTTAAAAACTGGTACGTCAAATTTCCATGTTTAATGTTTGACAAAGTGCTAAAAAATTATAGGTCCTGGCATTTGAGTTTGTGCAGTATTAATAGGTCACTGAATATTTCAGTTGATGCAGAGGTAATTGGTCACTGGCAATTAAATCTGCACAGTGCTGATAGGTCACAGACGAGTTGAAGAAAGGAGGTAGTACTGGTATTCTGACAGTTTAATCAAATTTACAGGGATTTTATTGGGGTTACAAAGCGACTTAACACATGAATAGTTTACAGTAGATATAATTGTACTTTCAACAATTCATGCTAGAAAATCAAATTGTAAAATGACTTTCCAAATAGAAAATAGACCATGGAGGTTATTGTATTGCTCACGTTTTTAGGCTAACAATAATACATATGGCGATAGGTGAAATTTGTTATAGAATCACATCTTGTTGTATCAGACTTAGTCACAGTAAACTAATTGATCGGCATATTCAAATTTTAGACATTTATAAAGACTATTTCTATGGTCTCGTTGACAATATCTGGGCTAATAATTTGATATTCATCAAAGAGCCATAGGCATAAAGAAATTTGACATTGTTTTTTTTTTTGTCAGATTCTATTGCGCCATAAAGTAAATAATGTGAAGACTTAATCAGTCTATACATCTATTCATTATAGATAGCTGCGAAATACCGCGTTCAATGTCTGAGATATTAGATCTTTTGCTTGCCTACGTGTAAGCTCAGCCGTTAGTCCAACCAGACCACTACACGCCCTGATCTACACCTGTAAGGTGTGCTCTCTTGAACCAGCTCAAGACGCTGGATGGAGGAGCGAATACAATCCGAACACTAGGATCGATCGTGAAATTGGTGTAAATGTAGCATTATATCGATTGGGGGAAACAGAGATTTATTGCCAGCTGTCTTACGAGGATAAGTTGGTGGGAGTACCTTGTGATTAGGTGTCAAGGGAGACAACACAGTTTGTACTGTACTGCTACTTTGTACACCTGCGGTGCATGCACTTTTCAAAATATGAAAGTGAAGAATTTGTGGGCGTGTTTAGCGGCTCGTTAGCATAAACAATGGTCATGTAATGTGACTAGTACAAAGCTGAGTTTCCTAGGAGCGACTAGAATATGAATGAATCTCTAGCATTTCACTAGGACAGTCTCCCACAGTGGTGGATTGCGTATTATATGACAGTTCATTTCGATAATAAAAGAAGCACTAAAAAAAAGCACTCATATAATCGAGAACACTCTGATTATTAGAAAGAAAAAAAAAGAATTTTTACAGTTTCTATGCATGTAAACAAATGTCATATTAATGTTCCTCCAAGAACAATGAAACATTCATTTGCAACGTCTATTGAACGAGAAAAAAAGAGAGAACATCAGTATGCTCAGTATTGTCCAAATTTCTAAAACTTATTTTTGTATAGCCCTAAATGTAACGCTGTGGTTCAATCTCCTTGTGTAACAGTAGGGGAGGGGGATGAAGCAGGACACGTCTTGACGGGCTCGTTTTGGTCAACGTGGTCCTTTTTGTCGCGAAATGTTTTGTTACAATTGCAAAACAAACTCAACATCTTGGCGGCGAGAAAATCTATCATTACCGTGTTGGTTATTTGTAAGTCAGTGTAATACTGGTCAATCTTTAGTATTACATGTATTTAAACTTCCTTCTTGTGCATCAGTCAGCTTACGTCCTACACTGTTTAGTTTCAAGTGTCGGAAATTAGGTACTCGGTCACTTCATCCCCGGTCACTTCATCCCCGTTCACTTCATCCCCGTTCAATTCATCCCCGGTCATTTCATCCCCGTTCACTTCATCCCCGGTCACTTCATCCCCGGTCATTTCATCCCGTTCACTTCATCCCCGTTCACTTCATCCCCGTTCACTTCATCCCCGTTCACTTCATCCCCGGTCACTTCATCCCCGGTCATTTCATCCCCGTTCACTTCATCCCCGTCATTTCATCCCCGGTCACTTCATCCCCGGTCATTTCATCCCCGGTCATTTCATCCCGGTCACTTCATCCCCGGTCATTTCATCCCCGTTCACTTCATCCCCGGTCATTTCATCCCCGGTCATTTCATCCCCGGTCACTTCATCCCCGGTCATTTCATCCCTGGTCATTTCATCCCGGTCATTTCATCCCCGGTCACTTCATCCCCGGTCACTTCGTCCCCTGGTAACTTCATCCCCTGGTCATTTCATCCTCTAATCCATCAAGTAATAATTGTAAAAAGTATGAAATTAACAATATTTCATCTATTTATTTTTATTTAAATGACAAAAAAGAATACACATTAATAAAAACGAATAGAATAGAATGTCCTAAACAGTAGACAAAAAGTAACATCTATAGATAGAGAGCTAATGTCAAAATTGTTTTTGCGTGTTAGTTGAAATAAATAAGATAGGTTATTGCTAGTAGGTACAGAAGACGATTCTTTCATATGTATTGCTATACATTTGTAATTTCTTGGTCAGTGTTGCGAATTTCTTGAAGTCAGCGTTTATTAGACTAAATTAAACGTTCTATCAGGGTTTGAAATGACACGCTCATATCAGTGACGTAACTGGGGGGGGGAGGAAGGGGGAGAATTTGAAAATCCCCACGGGCCCCCACTTGAAGGGGCCCCCAAATTAGCATTTTGTACATTAAATATTCGCAAAATGCAGGGGGCCCCAACGAGGTCAAGCCTCCCGGTTCCCAAATAATGGAAAATTCCTAGCTACGCCCCTGGCTCATATTCAAGAAAAAACGATTGACAAATAAAGTGAAAGATGGCCATCAGGAGATAAGTTCTCAGCGGCAAGATCAGAAGTAGTCTAATCATTCTCATCTCTCAAAAGATGTCCACTACTTTCATCACACCTTGGCCTTTGATCATTACATCACGCAATATGCCCAGGATATTATTGACATCCCCTACAACAAACAGAAACAATATAACTAAATACAAACGTCGCATTACAACATATAAACTTGTTGAACTATATTCTTTTATTTCTTAACAAGTATGAAGAGAGTAGGGGGAACACTATAAACACAGGAGGGGGAACACTATAAAAACAGGAGGGGGAACACTATAAACACAGGAGGGGGAACACTATAAACACAGGAGGGGGAACACTATAAACACAGGAGGGGGAACACTATAAACACAGGAGGGGGAACACTATAAACACAGGAGGGGGAACACTATAAACACAGGAGGGGGAACACTATAAACACAGGAGGGGAACACTATAAACAATATGATAGCATGTCAAAAATATCAAAAAGTTTTCTAAATAAGCATATTTATATATTACATGAAATTAGGGCTTAAAGGCGAAGTCTTAACAGCACAATTACAAAATTACTAAAAAAAAATGTTTTATTGGGGATGAAAGATCGGTGATGAAATGACCGGGGATGAAATGACCGGTTAATGTAAATCAGATGCAGAAAATACGTATGCTGAAAAAGTTCAACTTCAGTTTAGCCAAAACAACTTGTTAACGCGCTAACGCCAGTTATTAAAAACTAAGAATGAAAGTGTTTTTCCGGAAGAATATATATTATAGATCGTTTTCTTTTGACGTTAAAATTTACGCTGCACTAATTGTATCATTGTCTGCTCCAATATGTTTGCCTACAACAAAATTTTAGGGACTATTTGAAGATGATATCGACAACTTAACGGAAGCTAGACGGACGTGTGGTTAGAAGTTTTTGTTGACCATCTGGCTGGCCTAATTACTCCAATCAAGCAATACTACAAATCCTAGACTATAACCAACAATTAACTAAGTGTTAGAGAATAGGAATTAGCTCAACAGAGACATTCAGGGTGAATACATTTAGAAACATCGTCTGCATAGCTCGTATTAGGGCACATTTTTCTTTATCCCGATTTCTTTCAATATTGATATGAACAAGATTTCCCATGTAGTTTTTCATTCGACAATATTCTCAACTGCTCAGTTCTGCATCTTCTTTAATACATACAAACATCCATTCTTGAACCCAGCACCTTTTTCTTACAGAGGAAAACGATCCCATTGCTTGATTTATTAATTATATATAGCACACACTGCAAAAACATTCTGCCAAACTTTTTCCTTTCTTTCTCTTTAAAACCTGTTTGCCACTTTTCAATACCTGTCTAAATACCCGTTTGTTCTTACCGACAGAAAGATACCCATCAGAAATATGTCTTCCTTTATAACGTTAGGCACTTTATATTGTGATAATGAAATACTGGTTTTAGAGTGTAGGAGCTTTGTATCAGATCCCATGGTCAACCTACGTCAAACATTGGGCTGTAAACAGGCCGTCGCTACCTATTGTGCAAATGTGTGCATTGCACGCAGGCGGCCGACTTTAGGGTCGGCAAAAACATTATTCCAAGGTTACTTTTTTTTTATTATTAAATAGAAAAAAAAACTTAAATATTTTAAATAAATTCTAATTATTCCATTATCCTTTGAAAATATAAATGATATTCGTACATAAGAAATTATTTTGAGAACTCGAACAAATAAAATAGAGCAGCGTGCGAGGAATTCCCACGATTCTTTTCCATAAGCGCCTGCTTATTTCTAGCCTTGAATTTTCGAGGGTTGTTTGTAATATTTGTTTCGAGTCGAATAGCCCGCCCTATAAGTAGATCTATTTCCGGTTATTAAAAAGTCAATTTTAAAAGCATTTTCACTGGGACGGGGGCGCTAGTTCCTATCATATGAATTGGGGGGAGGGCGCAACGTACTGACAAACAGGGGCGTTATGGAGTGTGTGGTGAGAAGAGGTTAAGCGATTGATTAGTGGTTATGCAGTGACGAAATTAATGTACCTAGTGATCAATTACACTATTCATTGTAATATACCTGCCGCAGCTCATTATTTATAATCGTCACAGGTACAGGAGCATGAGCGAGTAGTCAGAACGAGATCAGTTTTTAATGTTTATCACAAAGAACCAAAAAGCCAGACTTCCGAATGCACATAAATCCGAAATAGTTCCTAGTGCATGATTCCTAGTTGTACTCGAGAGTTACAACAACTGCGCGAATATGAAAGGGAAAAATGGAATGGGCTACAAAAGATGGGTTTAAATCAAAGGGCACTTTTGGTACAGTGTCCAGCTCAGTCTTAATGTATTTTTGTTTCTAGAAAAAAAAGGGGGGTGGCATTTTTAAACATGGCTGAAACGTTTTCTACACTGCAGCTTTTAAGTGGTAGATGTAGGGTTAAATTCATGTTAGTACTTGATTGATACGTACTACTTGCTGCCTGCCTTGTGGTACTAGCTGCCTGCCTTGTGGTACTTGATGCCTGCCTTGTGGTACTAGCTGCCTGCCTTGTGCTACTGGCTGCCTGCCTTGTGGTACTAGCTGCCTGCCTTGTGCTACTAGCTGCCTGCCTTGTGCTACTGGCTGCCTGCCTTGTGCTACTAGCTGCCTGCCTTGTGGTACTTGATGCCTGCCTTGTGCTACTAGCTGCCTGCCTTGTGCTACTAGCTGCCTGCCTTGTGCTACTGGCTGCCTGCCTTGTGGTACTAGCTGCCTGCCTTGTGCTACTAGCTGCCTGCCTTGTGCTACTGGCTGCCTGCCTTGTGCTACTAGCTGCCTGCCTTGTGCTACTAGCTGCCTGCCTTGTGCTACTGGCTGCCTGCCTTGTGCTACTAGCTGCCTGCCTTGTGCTACTGGCTGCCTGCCTTGTGCTACTGGCTGCCTGCCTTGTGGTACTGGCTGCCTGCCTTGTGATACTAGCTGCCAGCCTTGGGGTAGGGCCTACTAGCTGCACGCCATTCCGTCTTCACAAGCCTTGTCCGCTTTCATCCCCTACCGTCCTGCAGAAGTGTTCCTAAAGAAACGAGCAATACGAAACTTTGAATCTAAGATTGATCCTTCGTGGGATTTACCTTTGTATTCGCCCACACATTTCGTTTATCTTTCATAGTTTGACTGGCTGCTGCTAGCACACAATCATCATAATGTGAGAAAAAATTAACTTGAAATAAATCCAGGATACATTTTTGCTAGCGGTGTAGAAGGCTGGAGGGGCCAATGGGATTTGGGTTCTAAAGACTGTCTGAAATTGATAGCATTAGCGACAAACATTCACTTCCGTTCGGCCTTGTCAGTAATTATTGACCTCAATTTATGCAGATCGATGCATATTTGTGTTCGTTTCTTATGAGCATTCTCTCTGACTGACAGATCCAACTTCCAATCAATATATTGAAACAAAAAACAGGCCTGTTTCCTGGAGTGCTAATGCACCGTTGTCCCGATTTGCTATACGCTAAAACTTCAGAAAGTAAAATCAGTTCTGCTGACCTTCGGAACTGTCACTAATAAATATCCCGCATTGCACCATAAATCTAAACTGATAACCTAGCGATACTGTTGGTCGTGCTGACCTGAAAGTACTCACACACACACAAACACACACACACTTTTCACTATCTTTTTTACTTTTTTTTTAACAAAGAATATTTTAACATCTTGCTATATGTATCTATCTATCTAGTGCTATTAGAGCATGGAATGGGTTGCCTGAGTCAGCCAGGGAAACCAATGACTTGGCAGAATTTAAGTCATTGGTTAACATGCATGACTAGATGCAATCATATTCTTTTTTGAAGTAACGTCTGTATTTTATAAGATGAGATAAGATATGTATATCTATATCTATCTATCTATCTATCTATCTATCTATCTATCTATCTATCTATTTAACTAACTATTATATATATATATATACTATTGGATAAATAACCGTTTCAAAATGGCGAGGCAGCTGGTGCACTCTCAAGAAAATGTCGTGGGACACACATCCCTTAACGAAGTTAAGCATGAGATGAGGGCAGAATATGTAGGTCGTAACTGGGTTTTCTTGGTTTCGTGGACTACTTTACTCATCTTTAGTCTTTGGACGACAATGAGCCTCCAAAAGAAAAGGTATTAGGCAACCTGCTTTGAAATTCATGTCCTCTAGAGTTTTAGGAATTGTTTATAGGAGAACTTCTTTTGTTGAGACAGCTGTCTTTATCTATCAGTCAGTACACTATTTTCCTCTCTATCAGTCAGTAGAGCTACTTAGCTACACCTAAATCAGTAACAATAAAAAAACATTTTTAAAATATTTTTAAAATAAAGAGAATACCCACAATGTACAGCTTATAGAGCAATTATTTTGCTCTTAATAACTAATGAATGTTACATTTTTTTCGAAAAGGGAATATTTTTTTACCCCTAGGAATATCGTTAGAGCCGTTTTCGAGATCAGTTTCCAGGTTCCATAAAGGTACGAATTCAATAAAGATATTGTAACAAAAAAAAACACAACAACATGAGCCAATTTGATAAGTCTATTAATTACATGTTTGTTTGTTTGTTTGTTTGTTTGTTTGTTGTTGTTTTGTTCTCTTTGAGCCTGCAGCTCTCATTACATACCTAGCATTGACAGAGTGTAAATGTTCCGTCAGAGTTACCTTCCCTTTCATAACAGGATAACACCGTTGATTGAGCTTTTGTTTGAGGGAAACACTTTCCTTGGCCATTAAACTGAATACAAATCTAAACATCCCCCCGCCACCCACCAGCACTAGTGTCTTGCTTGATAGCGTTTCAATTAACTTTGTGTATATTTTGTAAAGGCTGTATCGATTAGCGGATAAAGTAAATGCATTCTCTAATCAAGGAAAGAGTCGTATCCCTTGCTGAACACACACAAACACACACACACACACACACACATCTATGTATACATATATATCTGTAAAGGACATGGACTCGTGATGTCCTACAAGGGGAAATAATTTGATAAAATGTGTTCCAATGAAGTCTCATGTATCGTGCATAACAATGTTAACCGCTTCTCTGATTCCCTCCCACCCCCTTTTTTGTGTCCCCCCCATCTCCCCCATGATTTCTCTCACCAATTAATCTAAGCCAAAGCAACGTCTTTGGGGTAAAGAAAACGATTGTAAGACAGAGGAAGTGGATTGTGGGAAATTTAAACTTAATTCAGCATCCAACAAAATCGACCCAGAATGCATTCGTTGTAAAAAAACAAAAAAAAACAAGACACGATGAAATTCCTCTACAGCAATGATGTGCACTGTGCACCACGCAGTAAGCTCACTATAGCAGCACCGCATAAACACTACATGCGCAATGTGTACCATACATTTTATGAGCTTACTCTAGGGGCACCGAACAGACAATGCATGCGCAATGTCCACCATGCACTTAATAAGTTTACAATAGCGCGTAAACACTGAACAGACACTAGACACGCAATGTGCACCATTCACACTATAATCTCACTATATGAGCACTGCATAGACATAAAATTGCGCACCGTCTCTCCCACCTCGTTGGACAACAAATGTAATTAACGCTGTATTTATTTTGGGAAGGCGTGGCGATGTGACCCAGTTAAATGAGATGGAAATCCTTCTTGTCAAGGCAGCAAACACAGGCTTGGTGCCGTGGGCAAACGAATTATTGACTTTCACCAAGTTCTACAAATTAAGTGCAGCCCATGATGTACAAGACAAAATATGGAGAGAGAGAGAGAGAGAGAGAGTAGTTTAAGAGTGAATAATCAGCGAAGTATATGGTAATAGACTGGTAACGGGTCTATTTCAAATGTATTGTTGCTCCGTTAGAATTAGTCCACACAATTTTAATATTAAGTTCGTTAAGCGTCACATCTGTGGCCAACTGCTCTCGCTCTTCATTACTTCTTGCAAATGTTTGGTTTGGCTGTGGTCTTGTTTATTTGATGAATAACATAATTACTGTTTATCGGACGTGTTCTAAAAATATCCAGGACTGGACAGGGGCGGGTTTGGTGAGAGACAGGACGAAGCTATTCCAGAAGTTTCTATTAGTGTGATGACAAGCCGCTAGTTCTCAAAGTAGTTTCTCTTTGTCAGGGTTGCCATGCCCGGAATACAAAATTTGTAGTTCGGTATATACTGGCTACCAAAAGTATAAGATCAGTTTGGCAGTACTTTTCAATGTGTTCAGAGTGACTGGTATTTCAGATTGACTCTCACCTACCCCTCTACCCAAAGGTCCCCCATCAACTAGATCATTTAATCGAATCTTTGTTTGTGGGATCTCGTCTCTTTGAGCTAAACTCGGGTTCTTTAGTATTGTTCTTCTATTTTTAAATTTTAATTTCCCTTTTGTGGAAGTGACGCTTGATCACTTTGTGACTCTCCAGGGGCGAATCCAGGCCCTAGAAATGAAATATTGTCATAAACGTAAAAATGTCGAACATTGTTGTTTCAATATGTCTATGAGAAGAGCGATAGGGAAATAGCACAATGAGAGAGTAAGAGAAAGAGCGGGACTAGAGAGAAATAGCAAGATGACAGAGAAAATGAGATAGAAAGAGGTCAGAAAAAAAAGGAAACTCTGACTATATTTCATGTAACAGAGCTACTTTAGTACACAGTGACCGAAACAATAACCCCCGACTGCTCGTCACTCCAACCATACGTCGGCCAACTTTCTTCTGGTCAGACATTTTGAATGACAGCTAATAATCATAGCTGCTGAGAGAATGCCGAGAATTTTTCCCTTTCTTTGATTGACGGCTAACAAATTGATCCCTGCCTCGTTCATAAATCAATGGCGTACAGGGGGGCGCCGCGCAATGACCAGGGTGGACCGCCGGATGAAGACGAAGGGGAAAAAAACATGGTCAGTCAATAGTTGTAGGTTGGGCTGTGGTTGTGGGTTGAGAGGGGACGTTTCATACTTCTTCCATCCCAATAGTTGTAGGTTGGGCTGTGGTTGTGGGTTGAGAGGGGACGTTTCATACTTCTTCCATCCCAATAGTTGTAGGTTGGGCTGTGGTTGTGGGTTGAGAGGGGACGTTTCATACTTCTACCATCCCAATAGTTGTAGGCTGGGCTGTAGTTGTGGGATGGGAGGGGACGTTTCATACTTCTACCATCCCAATAGTTGTAGGTTGGGCTGTGGTTGTGGGTTGAGAGAGGACGTTTCATACTTCTACCATTCCAATAGTTGTAGGTTGGGCTGTGGTTGTGGGATGGGAGGGGACGTTTCATACTTCTACCATCCCAATAGTTGTAGGTTGGGCTGTGGTTGTGGGTTGGGAGGGAACGTTTCATACTTCTACCATCCCAATAGTTGTAGGTTGGGCTGTGGTTGTGGGTTGAGAGGGGACGTTTCATACTTCTACCATCCCAATAGTTGTAGGTTGGGCTGTGGTTGTGGGTTGAGAGGGGACGTTTCATACTTCTACCATCCCAATAGTTGTAGGTTGCGCTGTGGTTGTGAGTTGAGAGGGGACGTTTCATACTTCTTCTATCCCAATAGTTGTAGGTTGCGCTGTGGTTGTGGGTTGAGAGGGGACGTTTCATACTTCTACCATCCCAATAGTTGTAGGTTGGTCTGTGGTTGTGAGTTGAGAGGGGACGTTTCATACTTCTTCCATCCCAATAGTTGTAGGTTGCGCTGTGGTTGTGGGTTGGGAGGGAACGTTTCATACTTCTACCATCGCAATAGTTGTAGGTTGGGCTGTGGTTGTGGGTTGGGAGGGGACGTTTCATACTTCTACCATCCCAATAGTTGTAGGTTCGGCTGTGGTTGTGGGTTGGGAGGGGACGTTTCATACTTCTACCATCCCAATAGTTGTAGGTTGCGCTGTGGTTGTGGGTTGGGAGGGAACGTTTCATACTTCTACCATCCCAATAGTTGTAGGTTGGGCTGTGGTTGTGGGATGGGAGGGGACGTTTCATACTTCTACCATCCCAATAGTTGTAGGTTGGGCTGTGGTTGTGGGTTGGGAGGGAACGTTTCATACTTCTACCATCCCAATAGTTGTAGGTTGGGATGTGGTTGTGGGTTGAGAGGGGACGTTTCATTCTTCTACCATGCCAATAGTTGTAGGTTGGGCTGTGGCTGTGGGTTGGGAGGGGACGTTTCATTCTTCTACCATCCCAATAGTTGTAGGTTGCGCTGTGGTTGTGGGTTGGGAGGGGACGTTTCATACTTCTACCATCCCAATAGTTGTAGATTGGGCTGTGGTTGTGGGTTGAGAGGGGACGTTTCATACTTCTACCATCCCAATAGTTGTAGGTTGGGCTGTGGTTGTGGGTTGGGAGGGAACGTTTTATACTTCTTCCATCCCAATAGTTGTAGGTTGGGCTGTGGTTGTGGGTTGAGAGGGGACGTTTCATACTTCTACCATCCGTATAGTTTTAGGTTGGGCTGTGGTTGTGGGTTGGGAGGGAACGTTTCATACTTCTTCCATCCCAATAGTTGTAGGTTGGGCTGTGGTTGTGGATTGAGAGGGGACGTTTCATACTTCTACCATCCCAATAGTTGTAGGTTGGGCTGTGGTTGTGGGATGGGAGGGGACGTTTCATACTTCTACCATCCCAATAGTTGTAGGTTGGGCTGTGGTTGTGGGTTGAGAGGGGACGTTTCATACTTCTACCATTCCAATAGTTGTAGGTTGGGCTGTGGTTGTGGGATGGGAGGGGACGTTTCATACTTCTACCATCCCAATATTTGTAGGTTGGGCTGTGGTTGTGGGTTGGGAGGGAACGTTTCATACTTCTACCATCCCAATAGTTGTAGGTTGGGCTGTGGTTGTGGGTTGAGAGGGGACGTTTCATTCTTCTACCATCCCAATAGTTGTAGGTTGGGCTGTGGCTGTGGGTTGGGAGTGGACGTTTCATACTTCTACCATCCCAATAGTTGTAGGTTGCGCTGTGGTTGTGGGTTGGGAGGGGACGTTTCATACTTCTACCATCCCAATAGTTCTAGGTTGCGCTGTGGTTGTGGGTTGAGAGGGGACGTTTCATACTTCTACCATCCCAATAGTTGTAGGTTGCGCTGTGGTTGTGAGTTGAGAGGGGACGTTTCTTACTTCTTCCATCCCAATAGTTGTAGGTTGCGCTGTGGTTGTGGGTTGAGAGGGGACGTTTCATACTTCTACCATCCCAATAGTTGTAGGTTGGGCTGTGGTTGTGAGTTGAGAGGGGACGTTTCATACTTCTTCCATCCCAATAGTTGTAGGTTGCGCTGTGGTTGTGGGTTGAGAGGGAACGTTTCATACTTCTACCATCCCAATAGTTGTAGGTTGGGCTGTGGTTGTGGGTTGGGAGGGGACGTTTCATACTTCTACCATCCCAATAGTTGTATGTTGGGCTGTGGCTGTGGGTTGGGAGGGGACGTTTCATACTTCTACCATCCCAATAGTTGTAGGTTGCGCTGTGGTTGTGGGTTGGGAGGGGACGTTTCATACTTCTACCATCCCAATAGTTGTAGGTTGCGCTGTGGTTGTGGGTTGAGAGGGGCCGTTTCATACTTCTACCATCCCACTATTTGTGGAGATATATATGGATCAGCACTGACCAAGACTTGTTTATCTCTGGACCATGCACACGTATGATGAGCAATGTCCCGTTGACAAGTTCCGAGAACATTTTGAAGCCTTTGTTCATTCCACTGCACGGTAAATAATTAGAGTGAAAACATTTTCAGTACTTAATATACAGTCAATTGTAAGTAAAGTAAATAACCTTTTGACCTTGCGATCTACGGCGCAAACGATGTTTCATCACAAAGACCGACAGACTTTACCCAACTTAGGTCAGATACTTTGATATAGTAAGAATTCAGTCTTCGCTGGAATTTTGAGACGCCTCGGACCGGAAGCAAAGCGCTTTACCACTCAGCCTCTAATAGTGTATACAAAAGTATTCATGCACAAAGATTGCAATCTTAAAAATGTGTTTAATATGTGTATACATGTTCCTTCAGAGTTGAATATTGTATATTTCCTATTTCTAACCTCCCGCATGGGATGGCATCGGGCAGGGTATGAAACCGGAACCATAGAGACGTATGTCACACGACCAGGCAGCCATCTACGCACCATCGGCCTCGCCTTGCCAAGAATATTAGATATATGTTGTTATTATTGTGTTGTTGTTTTTCAAAAGTCATATACTATAAGTACTAAGTAATGATGACAGACAAAAAAGTGTGTCTTAATGTCAGGTTCACTGAAAACAAATTGTGATGAAACATAAAAGAATATTTCCCTTTTTGAACAAATTGAGTTGCACTGCGTTCTATAAATAGATCAAATCACGCTGAAATGTAGTGTACATTACTTTAACGGCTATAAGAGATTTTAAATTGACCAATGGGATACGAGCACATTACATTTGAACACAATTAGAATGCATAACCAATGCATTAAGAGAGGCCTCTGGGAAAGACAGGGTGTGGAGTGGAAGAAGAAAAAATGAGAGCAATTATTATATTTTAAAAAATGCGTCAATGGTAGGCAAAGAAAATATCAAGAACACATTTCTTCTCGTCCTCTTTTGTTTTTCTAACGAAATCTGCACACAGACACAATGAACAAAACCCCAAGTAATTTAAAATCTAAATTATTGCTTCTATTAAAGGAACGGAGTTGCCCATTCCGACATGACCAATCATACATCATATTACATTTTTTAAAAATCTTTCGAGATGCTTCTCTTGTTTCTTCCGATACTCATTGGCCTTTGAGCAAATAATGTAGACAAGATTGTTGGAGTGGCAGTTTAGACCAATAGCGCGTTGTCACATCACAGGTCTGTAGGACGTTGAGGCTTTCTGTAGCGAATGGTCTCGGTCATTCCCACTGCATAACTAGCCTCTCGGTCATT
>JAZGLO010001222.1:0-27568 GCA_036873155.1 Biomphalaria sudanica | reverse complement strand
GTATTAGGCTAAAGTCTACATGTATGTTTTTAAGGAGCGTGCTAGCTAAGAGAGACTACTTTTTACTATAAAGTCAACAAAAAAATGTGTTCGGTAAAATGGATGATCTAAACGTTACTTCCGCAAATGACCCCCCCCCCCTCAACATCTAAGTAGACACCAACATCTTTTCATCAATGTGTTTGAATATTAATCCTTGGAAAATATTCTCCTAGGATGTGGAATTGCAGTAAAAGTGATTTGTAAACTTTCCATGTTGTTCCCACCCTTGCATCGTTTGCCACTGGTCGGTAAGAATGTGTTTACAATGGTGTCTGGGTCTTTCTGTATCATTTCAGTGTCTGTAATGTTTCGACTTTATTGTGTTAGGTCTTTGTCTAAGACTTCATGTGTACTAAGGACATGTGCTACTTTAGTAGTTCATGTATTACATTAATGAAACGTATAGTATCCAAGATGTTACGGTATGTTTATTAACGGCACCGAGGTCTTTTGCTATCTGCAACTCCTTCTGGCTTTCTCTTAGCTTTGCTCGAGTGAGAACATTTTGTTACAATTATGTTATACATGTATTGTCCAGTAGCCTCATTTGTACGTTGTCATATGTTTTATTAATTGTAGGACAATAATAAAAAATTATAAATATAAATATATACAACGTACCAACGAAGGAGTACGGGGCAGGTCCCCTATTGTTCATGAACTCAATCCCAATGTTCAAAAGGCTTCACCGGAATTCGAACTCGGGATTCCTCGATTCAACATTCCGCTTTGCATCATCTGACGTTACAATCGCAAGGCCGGAAAGGGTTCTTACCCTAACTACTCACGTATCTAGAACTGTGCGACTTTCTTTTGTTAAATCACGTGTAAAAAAATACTAAAAAAATATCTGATTTTTTGTTTACTGCAAGCAAAACCTTGAGAATTTTTGTAATCCTTTTTTTTTCTTTTTTTTTGACTAGACCGGAAGTTCGTCATTGCCAACGCTCAAGTGGAGACTGTGCCGATTATCTTCTGTAATGACGGCTTTTGTGAGCTCACGGGCTACTCGCGAGCAGAAGTCATGCAGAAGTCATCCTTGTGTGACTTCCTTCACGGCCCGCTCACCAACTCCTTTGCTATCTCCCAGATCAAAGAGTTCCTTCAAGGCTCGGAGGAGAACCAAGTGGAAATTCTGTATTACAAGAAAGATGGTGAGTACTGACTTGGGTGCGTGCGAGAGGATGTATGTACGAGGATTGGGATGTGACAAAGTGAGGAGATAAAACGGAAGAAGTAGTCAAAGAGTTGTGTAAGTAGCAGAGAGATGAAGAACGTTTTTCTAGCCAGTTCGTTTGTTAATAGGTATACAATTATCATTCACATGGGGCACCACACATGATATGTCTTTCTCCATTCCTGTCTTTTCTCTTGATTAAAATCTCTTTGCATGATGAAGGCATATGTAAAATCATACAATATATCTATTAAGCCGCTTCCTTTTTAAGCATATCTCCACATCGCGCGCTCTGTTTCCTCACTATGATTCCTGCTATTGTCTCTGTTTTCTCACTATGATTCCTGCTATAGTCTCTGTTTCCTCACTATGTTCCTGCTATAGTCTCTGTTTCCTCACTATGTTCCTGCTATAGTCTCTGTTTCCTCACTATGTTCCTGCTATAGTCTCTGTTTCCTCACTATGCTCCTGCTAAAGTCTCTGTTTCCTCACTATGTTCATGCTATAGTCTCTGTTTCCTCACTATGATTCCTGCTAAAGTCTCTGTTTCCTCACTATGCTCCTGCTAAAGTCTCTGTTTCCTCACTATGTTCATGCTATAGTCTCTGTTTCCTCACTATGATCCTGCTATAGTCTCTGTTTTCTCACTATGTTTCTGCTATAGTCCCTGTTTCCTCACTATGTTCCTGCTATAGTCTCTGTTTCCTCACTATAACCATGCTATAGTCTTTGTCACAAATGCTCATTGATTTGCACCAATCGCCGGCACTAGCTCATGAAATATGAAACTTTCCAATCCTTGTAGACTTCTAAGAAACTCTTCCAGAGAGTATGCAACAGAGTTCTATGGGTCATTGTATTCCATTGTACGTTGTCAGATTCTATACTGGGCTCAAAAGGGTACTTTAAAATACTTTGACTTCGAACACGGTAGATCGATAATATACAAACATTACTAGTAAATAAACTCCACAAATCCAGGAAAATAAGAACTTTAATGAAAACAACAACAGCTGAATGACAACACACTTGTTATATTCCAATTCCAGAAAAAAACTCCAACCACTCAATAATTTCCCTTTATCATAAAACAAACTTAAAACATTCAGTCTACATACACGTGCATACTGTTCACATTTATACCCTGGGAATATGTAAACAAAGGGATATAACTCTTTCGCACCTAAATAAAAATAAAGAAGCAATGCATTAGTCTGGCTATCCATGCCCCTTACATCTCCTCATAATAAACATAGACATTAGAAGTACATTTTGGTTTTCATTGCATTACTACAGGAGTGTGATGGTGACCCGACAAAATAGTGCGAACTTACATACGATGCAGGGCCGGTCCTACAGATTGCGGGGCCCTATACGAAACGAATCGCGCGGGGCCTAGTCTGGGTACGAATAAGGATAAAAAAATGAAAATTAAGATTTTTTGTTTAAAAATAAATTCGTCTTTGCATTTTATTTGTACTTTACTAAGTGCAAAATCAAGATCGAATTAACTTTACTAGTCATTTACAATAGAAGGTAGATTTCCAACATAAAGCCGATAAACATTCAGATCTGCCTAGCAAAATATCGCTTTTGATTTGTTTTTAAGAGATCAAGATAGGTTTAGATCTATATTTACATGCCTTAGACTATTACATTAAATTAAGTATTGGAACTTACTGTTTTGGTTACAATTCGCCCTATTATTTTTTATTAAATGAAAGCTGACAATGCCGTTTTTTTTATCGCGAGTACGATTGGCGTTGCCAGTATTGATCGACACACCAGAATTACAATTTTGTCTATTTTTCAGAACATGTTATAAGTTTCAGGATATTTTAATAATTTCAGGAGATTTTCATGACATTTTTCGTATACTTTGCAATTTCAGGAGATTTCCAGGAGCTGCAGGAACATCAGGAGACCGCGGAAATCCTGTTATAAGTTAAAATGGTTTTATTTAATAATATTCAACTAGAGTTATCGCGGGGCCTATGAAAGTGCGGGGCCCACTGCGGCCGCATAGGTTGCAGTGCCCTGGGACCGGCCCTGATACAATGTGTAAAAAAGTACCGAATAATTAGTAATTTAATGTCCTGGGCAGCATTTTTTGTTGCTGTCTCTTATCTTGTTCACTATGAATAGATCTGAAAGTATGTCATGTTTGCAGAGAACGAGAGTACTTTAAATTTCATGTCATTCCCCTGTTTCACCAATGTTTCAAATGCATAACATAGGATTTTGAAATGTGGAGACCCCTTTCAAGCAGTGATGGAATTTCTGCGTGACATTTCCTACAATTTAACTTAGTGAAAGTATGCGTGTGTTGTGTGTAAATCTGACAAGTATCTTTTCCAGTTTTTAAATTGCACTTTTGGAATATAAATAAATAATATATATTTTAGAATTTATCATTTTAGCTTATTATAATTTTGGCTTAGTGTTTGCATATTTATGTTTGAAGATATCCTGCAAATAGTAGTCATGGGGTGGTAGTATAAAAACAAAAACCAAATTGATTGTATTCATATTTCACGATATCTAAAGTGGTTCTTTCAAAATGACTGAAATATATTTTTTCTGCGCTATTTTGTCCGCGCTATTTTGTCCGCGCTATTTTGTTCGCGTTATTTGTCAGCGCTATTTTGTCAGCGCTATTTTGTCAGCGCTATTTAGTCCGCGCTATTTTGTCGGTGTACCCTGTAAGACAGAGAGAGAACTCAAGGCAACTATTAAAGACATACGACAATCGTAGTATTTATGATACAGATATTACATTTAAAGAAAATACTTCATATATTACAACTTCATTGATATCATACCATAGTGGCACTAATAAAAAAAAAGCTTCTACTTAAGAATGCTCATAGAAAAAGAAAGTGCTTTAAAATCAACATACGAAATGTGTATTTTATTTTTCAATTCAGGAAATAATTAAGTCCAACAGAGCTATCTTCAAACCATGCCGAATGCACGAGTTACTGAAAAATCAAACAAAATTAAATGGTCTAGCTAAGTCCGTAAAATGTAGAGACTAATGTATAGACTAAGTATGGACTAAGTCAAATAGTCAAATTAAGTCATTGAAATGATACAAAGATACTAAAATAAACATTAAAATGCCTCTTTATTTACCCTGTTCTGCCCTAACTCACAGAGAGTTGAAGTGTACATTGTTAGACACCTTGTTTATAGTATTAGTTATTTAGCGACGCACCATAGAAGACGTATATTGAACAGGACTAGTGACGTTTGGGATATTTTGGGGTAGAGACTGGAAAATCAGCGATAGAATTCTCTAGGGTAAAGACGTGTTTATTTTGACAGACTTTTACTGTTGCCTTTTATTGGAATAAATATAGTATGAACTGTTCATCAGTGTTGACTATATCTCTTTACTCGTTAAATCGATCGTCTTTTGTTTTAATAATTTCTAAGAAAGAGAATTTTTTTAAAAAGTCTATGGAATTACTAAGTAATACAAAGTTTTCTTTCAACGGTATATAACTAAAACATAACATAAGAAGGTTTTTTTTTGTTTTGTTTTTTCAATATTTCTTCTGAAATGAATACTTGCAAGGGGAAGAAATTTGATGAACAGAAGCAGACGTCGTCCAATGTGATTTCCTGTTCGCTAAATGTGATACTACGCATGCGGGATCTGAATGCAATAGCGAAAAACGAACTGATAGTTAATGAGACGAACGTCTCGGGGTATCAAAAATACGATTTTATAACGGATCACTTTTTTTTGGGGTCATTTCATTTGATTATATGGACCTGCACAACTTGGACAGTAATAGTCAACAGTAACCAAGATAATGCCAGGCTCTTCTAGAATTTGTATTTTTGACTCGCGCCAAACTATATATATATTCTCAAAGCACATTCTACAAACTTAGCAATAATGCGTCATCAAAGCTTCATGCTTCGGAAAGAGACTTGTGTGCCACACTGAGACACGCCTTCGACAAGGTGCATGTGCCTGCCAACGTGACATCCTATCGACGCCCTGTTACTGTCACATCAGCAAGTGATTTGTTGACTATTTTCTTAGAGAGCTCACGCTTGACTAGTTGACGCAAACTGTTGTGTAGCTCAAAGTGAATGCCGCTGGCCATCGATTGACCTAGATAGTATCAATAGAGTTAAGCCACGGCAATATCTACCACTCAAAACCTGACACAGAAATATGGTGCGTATTTTCTTTTTTACAGCCTGTATATACTTCGGATTTTAAGGATCATTCATTTACGACGTCTAAAATCGTACTTGAACCCTACGGCTTCAACCTAAGTGTGTTTGTGTGTCCTGCTCTCTCCGCCAATTGCTAAGGTCCACATACTAGAGATATGAATTAATTAAGATATGTCTATTACTACAATTATTGAAAAAATATCAAAGTCTTGTGTGGCAGGATATTAACACAGAAGGTAACCAAATATCTCGTATTTAACTCGATTATTATAATGCATAAACTCTCTTAAACATATTGTAAACAATAAAGATTATTCTATTTTGGTGAAGTAAAAATCGGTGAAGTAAAAATGCTTCTGAAATTAACCGGCCCAAAATATTAGAGCGTGTATGTGTCGGGGGCGCATTATGAATAGGATCTATCAAATGTTTAATATATGCCATATATAAGGTTTTGAACCCTTCTATTTAGTTTGTATGTCCACTCGCTGAAGCATTACGTCATCATTTACAAAGTCTTATTGCGCAAGCAGACCAAAACTTAGATGGTCAATTATGCAACACCCTAGACACTGTGGCGTAGAGTTTCAGTCTCAGCATAACTCTTCTTGTGAACAGTATGCGTCAATTTTGTCGTGACTAGACTTCAGGATGTCCTGACTTCTTAGACATTGTATTGGACATATTGCATTGGGAGAAGTTAACAACTACCACGCTACGTTTTTGTAATATTTATATATAGCCAATATATCCAAGCAAATTTATATATATATATATACAAATAAATAAATATATATAATTATATATATATATATATATATATATATATATATATATATATATATATATATATATATATATATATATATATATATTGTAATAACTTAAGTGAGGCAACTCAACGAGACATAGACGTTTATTCACACACGACATCACAGGTACACAAAACAACATCTATCTTAGGCACTATCTCT
The DNA here is from genome assembly GCA_036873155.1 of Biomphalaria sudanica. Taxonomy (NCBI): domain Eukaryota; kingdom Metazoa; phylum Mollusca; class Gastropoda; family Planorbidae; genus Biomphalaria; species Biomphalaria sudanica. The sequence goes on along the minus strand of JAZGLO010001222.1, from coordinate 21,178 downwards.
CCATATTGGCTCTTTACTTGGGCGGAAATCGTTCTCCTCTTCTAATGTTGACATCCTTTCCAGTCTAGTTTATCACAGTGCGCATCTTCTAGCTTAGATGGCGGTGCGAATGGCAGAGTTATAACATTGCCCCCTTCTTAGAGCTTTTCGTCCCGAAAAGAAACAGTGCTGTGGAGGTTTGCAGGCTCAGGTGGAGGTCGATCGGTGGGAGCCACAGACGGCAGGGAGCCTGTTGCCCACGAGGCCATCTGCACAGTATTCCGCGACCGTCGCTCCCTCTTCTTCCAGTTGGCCAGTCTACGCTTGAGACGATGTCGTGGTCGCTGCTTTGACTTCATGACGATGCCAGCCACTTAACACAAATGGAGGTTGTAGCGATCACTAGTTTCCAGGGCCGCTGTTTTAAGACGCCAAGTCAGAGGACGTTTTCCATGGCCGTCTCGTGACACAGTTGTAGTCCCATAGGTAGCCATGGTTTCAAACACGTAGTCTTTCTCAGCCTCATCATAAGGTATGCCCATGAAGCACCCTTGTAATGTTCCATAAGCAAATGTTCATCCATCACTGCATCAGGTTCTGCAAGAATTAATTCACCATCGTTCAAGTCACTCTCACTGATAATAATAATAATAATAATAATAATCATCTTTATTATCCGTATGGAAATTTGTCTTACAATTTGTGCATTACACCAAACAAAAAACATTATAACTACAAGAAACCAAAGTGTACATTCACACCAGACTAACTCATAGTTTACATGTGACAAAGTCTATACCAGATTTATCTTATTTAATGATTTGATTGCCAGGGGAACAAAAGAGTGTTTGTGTCTGTTTGTCTTCGCTATCGGTGTCTTGTATCTCTTTTGTGATGGTAAAATCACAAAATCCTGACACAAAGGGTGATTCTTTATTTCGAGGATCTTGTTAGCTTTTTTATAGATGTTTGTCTCAAACAACTGCCCAAATGGGGTTTGTTTTTTGCCAATGATTTTACCAGCAGCATTTAGGATTCTATAAAGTTTATTTTTATTTTTAATGCTCAGATTGCCATACCAGGCAGTGATATTGAAACTTAAAATATTGCAGATGTGAGCGTGATAAAACATAGCCATGGCCTTTTCGCTAACATTAAACTAGGACAGTTTTCTTAGTAATCGTAATCTTTGCTGCCCTTTTTTGCTGATATAATCAGTATCTGCAGTAAAATTTAGTTTATTGTCTAGGATAGTACCAAGGTATTTAAAGGTTTGCACAATTTCAATAGTCTCTCCAGCTACAGAAACAATATCATTTTCCTTCTTGTCCCTACGAAAATCGATTATCATTTCTTTGTTTTTTTTACATTTAATAATAAAAAATTGTGTTTACAATATTTTTCAGTGTGTTCTATTTCTTTGAAATACTCATTTACGTCTGAGCTCTCTGAGAGCAGGGCAAGAAGTACAAATGTCTGTTAAGTTCAGACCTTGTAGCTGGGTTTCTTGGCATGGGCACTGTCCCCGCAGGGCGTCGCATATACAGCTCCGGTCAATCGTCTGGAAGCAGTTGCCAAGCATCAAGCTCTTTCTTATGCCGACGCCAAAAATATAATTCGTTGTTTCTGTCTCGGCCATTGTTGGGGCCCGTATTCACAATTTCACCCGACGTCATCCAAGGCAAGGAATCAGAAACGGTCTTGAGGCTTTCATGGTTCGAGGTCCTGTCAAATGTATTGACAGATAAACAGAGGTCTTTAAGGTCAACAGCAGAAAGCTTGGACGCAGATCCAACGTTGTCTTGATCTGTCCGGCTCGTTGCAGGTATACCAGGAACTAAAGTTTCAGGCTCATAACAGACTTCTCTAGTTTCTTCATTTGTTTCTTTTCTTTCAATTCTGTATATCCCATTGATATCGCCGCAGCAATCATTGTCCCGTTTCTCGCTATGAAAGTCATCCCCGCCAGACTTGCCCACAACACAGTCACAGACAGCGCTCCAATCCCCAGCGCCTCTATCACCACTGTTTGTGCAGCCACAGTCCTGACCAGGTAACTGCTCCTTCCCTAACGAGTTTATTCCTCCTTTTTCTTGCGACACAATTTTATCACTTTGGTCTATTTGGCCTTCTACTTGCAGCACACTTTCATCTACTTTGTTCCACATCATGCTCCTCATCATATTACAGATCATGTTCAATTGTTCATTAAATGCATTCCTAAAGTCCGATCGACCTCCACCTGAACCGGCAAACCTCCACAGCACTGTTTCTTTTCGGGACGAAAAGCTCTAAGAAGGGGGCAATGTTATAACTGCCATTTGCACCGCCATCTAAGCTAGAATTTGCGCACTGTGATAAACTAGACTGGAAAGGATGTCAACATTAGAAGAGGAGAACGATTTCCGCCCAAGTAAAGAGCCAAGATGGAGAGATTGTGCCTAGGATAGATGTTGTTTTGTGTACCTGTGATGTCGTGTGTGATTAAACGTCTATGTCTCGTTGAGGTGCCTCACTTAAGTTATTACAATATATATATATATATATATATATATATATATATATATATATATATATATATATATATATATACAAGCAAATTGTCGTGCTTCGCTATATTGAACTATATGGTATATACCTATTTTGAATGAAACACTTTTATCCCCATCTTTCAATTTAAAGTCTCGCAACATTTTTCCGCCCAAACACATTTTCTAGAACGCCCTCTCCTAAACCACTGACTTTTTTGGACCTTAAATTCTATAATTCTTTTCTTTTGTTTCTGTCTTTTGCACCCTTTAATCAAAAGGTCCTCAGTCTACCAATGTGTACTCTGCAGCACAGATCTTTAACCAGTCAGTTGTAGCCTTGATGACTAAATAAGCATCCTGGGATGGCCCGCTCTATAACGCCCCATTCCGACCCACTAACATTTTGGCCCATGAATTCTAGAAGCACTTATTGTTGAAACATTTTCATTATTGTCCTGATGGAATCTGTTAAAATATATATTCTTTGCTTTGAGGTCACAATACTGACATTTGTATGAGTCAATCCTCTTCGCCCTCATCTAGTCTGCACAAAACAAAGTAATGGATTGAGCTTGCATTCATTGCACCTCTTGTTTTTATTACTGTTTCCTATATTGCTATATTTACACGTCTCCCAAAACTCTTCACATACTAAAGTCAGTTAACACAAAAGATTTAAACGACGGCACGGTCAAATGTTAAATAACACAACTGATGAAATCATTCAATCACTACACATGTCTTGACCCATCATTTGGATTGGCCTACCCACCCTCAGCCAAACCGACACTTTTTTCTCCTATAAAATATCAGCCTAGCGATACAGCGTGACTTAAAAGCAAAAACAAAAAAAAAAAAAAAAAAAATCACAATTCTGTATATATTAATTTTACCTATACGCCTACATAACAAAAAATAGAACTTTGTCCTGACTTTGAAGTTTGTGTTGCTGCGAGTTCTATTGACGCTCATTAAGTAGCCTAGCTAATGATGCCTCGCTTTGAAAAGTAAAAATAGAAGCTAATTATCGTTCATCTAGCAAAATAGATCTAGCTTTCAATATTTTGGAAATCCTTACAATTTTCCATTTTCATGTATTTTTACCAATTCCTCTTCATGGGTTTAAAAAGTTAAAACATACATTTTTATAATTTGAAAAGGGATCTTCTAAAAAAAAAAGATAAGTTTATATATATCTGGGGCAAATCCCTAGTTAATATGACAATTAGTGAAAACTATGATTTGACCGTTACAAGTTTTCAGAATTGCTTAATCATCTAAAATTTCATTTGGCTGACGTCATTTTCTCAATGGCATTGTTCTGAACTGACATCAAAGAAAACACAATTTTACGTGGCACGGCTTCAGCGGGAATTCCCGCACGCGACTCAAATGTTTCTATGTAATTAAGAGTGGAATAAATAAATAGACGTGCCTGAAGACTGTGCGCACCAGATTATGTAGACTTGAAGGTTTGGTGCAGTGTCTACGTTTGCTATGCTGCTAATGAACAGCGCCAATGATGTTTGAAATATGTAAATGTGAAATAGTAGACAGATTTAGTTCCTAGATGAATGATTGGGAGAACCTCGCCGGAAAGACTTGCAATAAAGAAGTATTATACAAGACATTAATGGCAAATTATAGACCAGATAAACTTCAAAAAATAGGAATTAATTTTTAAAAAACACTTTATTTTTTTATTCTTTTGCGTTTTGTCAGTGGTAGATCTAAGTAATTAGTATTAATCGTCTGCATTGAAACAAGTCCTTAGCGATGTTCATTCTGGATCTTGGAAAAACGTATTTAAAAATTAATATTTTTAAAAAATTAACTGCGCTTATTAATGAGAAACATTGATAGTTGTAAGCTTTACATTCACTCCCAATCGAAACATAGACCTAAGTTGTATTGAAAAATCTTGGGAATTTCTAAATGTCTTTGTCACCAATCCCCGAGCCACAGAAAACATTTTCTACACTAATGCTTCCATTCTGGCTGTATGCTATATTCAAATACCTTTCCGGACTGTCCATTAATAATGTGAGTACATGTATGTAGGTCATGGACATACATAATCTATGAGAGATCATTTTCAACACCTGATCAAAGTATAGCATTTACTTGAGGAGATCTGATCAAAGGCTGGGTAATGAGGACGAGCGATTGGCAATCAATTATGTATGGGTTCTTCGTGCCGATGATGTTTTAGTTGACGTGGCTCATGTCTCGACGATCAATTGTAGCAGTCTTCGTCTGATACTAGCAGTCTTCGTCTGATGGTAGCAGTCTTCGTCTGATGGTAGCAGTCTTCGTCTGATGGTAACAGTCTTCGTCTGATGGTAGCAGTCTTCGTCTGATGGTAGCAGTCTTCTTCTGATGGTAGCAGTCTTCGTCTGATACTAGCAGTCTTCGTCTGATACTAGCAGTCTTCGTCTGATGGTAGCAGTCTTCGTCTGATGGTAGCAGTCTTCGTCTGATGATAGCAGTCTTCGTCTTCGTCTGATGGTAGCAGTCTTCGTCTGATGGTAACAGTCTTCGTCTGATGGTAGCAGTCTTCGTCTGATGGTAGCAGTCTTCGTCTGATGGTAGCAGTCTTCGTCTGATGGTAGCAGTCTTCGTATGATAGTGTTGCTCCTACACCGTCTACGACTGGTACATTATTTTAGATTTTGACTTTGAAAAATGAAAACTGAAAATAGCTGGCGGGGCTATCAATTTATTATCATAACAAATGAATGGTTTTTTTTAAGAGCTTGAATAATATGCTTTGGTGAATATATAAATTAAATGGAATGAATTCTTTTATTTTATCTGATTTTTTAAAAACTGGTACGTCAAATTTCCATGTTTAATGTTTGACAAAGTGCTAAAAAATTATAGGTCCTGGCATTTGAGTTTGTGCAGTATTAATAGGTCACTGAATATTTCAGTTGATGCAGAGGTAATTGGTCACTGGCAATTAAATCTGCACAGTGCTGATAGGTCACAGACGAGTTGAAGAAAGGAGGTAGTACTGGCATTCTGACAGTTTAATCAAATTTACAGGGATTTTATTGGGGTTACAAAGCGACTTAACACATGAATAGTTTACAGTTTACAATTCATGCTAGAAAATCAAATTGTAAAATGACTTTCCAAATAGAAAATAGACCATGGAGGTTATTGTATTGCTCACGTTTTTAGGCTAACAAATAATACATATGGCGATAGGTGAAATTTGTTATAGAATCACATCTTGTTGTATCAGACTTAGTCACAGTAAACTAATTGATCGGCATATTCAAATTTTAGACATTTATAAAGACTATTTCTATGGTCTCATTGACAATATCTGGGCTAATAATTTGATATTCATCAAAGAGCCATAGGCATAAAGAAATTTGACATTGTTTTTTTTTTTGTCAGATTCTATTGCGCCATAAAGTAAATAATGTGAAGACTTAATCAGTCTATACATCTATTCATTATAGATAGCTGCGAAATACCGCGTTCAATGTCTGAGATATTAGATCTTTTGCTTGCCTACGTGTAAGCTCAGCCGTTAGTCCAACCAGACCACTACACGCCCTGATCTACACCTGTAAGGTGTGCTCTCTTGAACCAGCTCAAGACGCTGGATGGAGGAGCGAATACAATCCGAACACTAGGATCGATCGTGAAATTGGTGTAAATGTAGCATTATATCGATTGGGGGAAACAGAGATTTATTGCCAGCTGTCTTACGAGGATAAGTTGGTGGGAGTACCTTGTGATTAGGTGTCAAGGGAGACAACACAGTTTGTACTGTACTGCTACTTTGTACACCTGCGGTGCATGCACTTTTCAAAATATGAAAGTGAAGAATTTGTGGGCGTGTTTAGCGGCTCGTTAGCATAAACAATGGTCATGTAATGTGACTAGTACAAAGCTGAGTTTCCTAGGAGCGACTAGAATATGAATGAATCTCTAGCATTTCACTAGGACAGTATCCCACAGTGGTGGATTGCGTATTATATGACAGTTCATTTCGATAATAAAAGAAGCACTAAAAAAAAGCACTCATATAATCGAGAACACTCTGATTATTAGAAAGAAAAAAAAAGAATTTTTACAGTTTCTATGCATGCAAACAAATGTCATATTAATGTTCCTCCAAGAACAATGAAACATTCATTTGCAACGTCTATTGAACGAGAAAAAAAGAGAGAACGTCAGTATGCTCAGTATTGTCCAAATTTCTAAAACTTATTTTTGTATAGCCTAAATGTAACGCTGTGGTTCAATCTCCTTGTGGAACAGTAGGGGAGGGGCATGAAGCAGGACACGTTTTGACGGGCTCGTTTTGGTCAACGTGGTCCTTTTTGTCGCGAAATGTTTTGTTACAATTGCAAAACAAACTCAACATCTTGGCGGCGAGAAAATCTATCATTACCGTGTTGGTTATTTGTAAGTCAGTGTAATACTGGTCAATCTTTAGTATTACATGTATTTAAACTTCCTTCTTGTGCATCAGTCAGCTTACGTCCTACACTGTTTAGTTTCAAGTGTCGGAAATTAGGTACCCGGTCACTTCATCCCCGGTCACTTCATCCCCGGTCACTTCATCCCCGTTCAATTCATCCCCGGTCATTTCATCCCCGTTCACTTCATCCCCGGTCATTTCATCCCCGGTCATTTCATCCCCGGTCATTTCATCCCCGGTCATTTCATCCCCGTTCACTTCATCCCCGTTCACTTCATCCCCGGTCATTTCATCCCCGGTCACTTCATCCCCGGTCACTTCATCCCCGTTCAATTCATCCCCGGTCATTTCATCCCCGGTCATTTCATCCCCGTTCACTTCATCCCCGTTCACTTCATCCCCGGTCATTTCATCCCTGGTCATTTCATCCCGGTCATTTCATCCCCGGTCACTTCATCCCCGGTCACTTCGTCCCCTGGTAACTTCATCCCCTGGTCATTTCATCCTCTAATCCATCAAGTAATAATTGTAAAAAGTATGAAGTTAACAATATTTCATCTATTTATTTTTATTTAAATGACAAAAAAGAATACACATTAATAAAAAAGAATAGAATGTCCTAAACAGTAGACAAAAATTAACATCTATAGATAGAGAGCTAATGTCAAAATTGTTTTTGCGTGTTAGTTGAAATAAATAAGATAGGTTATTGCTAGTAGGTACAGAAGACGATTCTTTCATATGTATTGCTATACATTTGTAATTTCTTGGTCAGTGTTGCGAATTTCTTGAAGTCAGCGTTTATTAGACTAAATTAAACGTTCTATCAGGGTTTGAAATGACACGCTCATATCAGTGACGTAACTGGGGGGGGGGAGGAAGGGGGAGAATTTGAAAATCCCCACGGGCCCCCACTTGAAGGGGCCCCCAAATGAGTATTTTGTACATTAAATATTCGCAAAATGCAGGGGCCCCAACGAGGTCAAGCCTCCCGGTTCCCAAATAATGGAAAATTCCTAGCTACGCCCCTGGCTCATATTCAAGAAAAAACGATTGACAAATAAAGTGAAAGATGGCCATCAGGAGATAAGTTATCAGCGGCAAGATCAGAAGTAGTCTAATCATTCTCATCTCTCAAAAGATTTCCACTACTTTCATCACACCTTGGCCTTTGATCATTACATCACGCAATATGCCCAGGATATTATTGACATCCCCTACAACAAACAGAAATAATATAACTAAATACAAACGTCGCATTACAACATATAAACTTATTGAACTATATTCTTTTATTTCTTAACAAGTATGAAGAGAGGAGGGGGAACACTATAAACACAGGAGGGGGAACACTATAAACACAGGAGGGGGAACACTATAAACACAGGAGGGGGAACACTATAAACACAGGAGGGGGAACACTATAAACACAGGAGGGGGAACACTATAAACACAGGAAGGGGAACACTATAAACACAGGAGGAGGAACACTATAAACACAGGAGGGGGAGCACTATAAACACAGGAGGGGGAGCACTATAAACACAGGAGGGGGAACACTATAAACACAGGAAGGGGAACACTATAAACACAGGAGGGGGAACACTATAAACACAGGAGTGGGAACACTATAAACAATATGATAGCATGTCAAAAATATCAAAAAGTTTTCTAAATAAGCATATTTATATATTACATGAAATTAGGGCTTAAAGGCGAAGTCTTAACAGCACAATTACAAAATTACCAAAAAAGAATTTTTTTATTGGGGATGAAAGATCGGTGATGAAATGACCGGGGATGAAATGACCGGTTAATGTAAATCAGATGCAGAAAATACGTATGTTGAAAAAGTTCAACTTCAGTTTAGCCAAAACAACTTGTTAACGCGCTAACGCCAGTTATTAAAAACTAAGAATGAAAGTGTTTTTCCGGAAGAATATATATTATAGATCGTTTTCTTTTGACGTTAAAATTTACGCTGCACTAATTGTATCATTGTCTGCTCCAATATGTTTGCCTACAACAAAATTTTAGGGACTATTTGAAGATGATATCGACAACTTAACGGAAGCTAGACGGACGTGTGGTTAGAAGTTTTTGTTGACCATCTGGCTGGCCTAATTACTCCAATCAAGCAATACTACAAATCCTAGACTATAACCAACAATTAACTAAGTGTTAGAGAATAGGAATTAGCTCAACAGAGACATTCAGGGTGAATACATTTAGAAACATCGTCTGCATAGCTCGTATTAGGGCACATTTTTCTTTATCCCGATTTCTTTCAATATTGATATGAACAAGATTTCCCATGTAGTTTTTCATTCGACAATATTCTCAACTGCTCAGTTCTGCATCTTCTTTAATACATACAAACATCCATTCTTTAACCCAGCACCTTTATACAAACATCCATTCTTTAACCCAGCACCTTTATACAAACATCCATTCTTTAACCCAGCACCTTTATACAAACATCCATTCTTTAACCCAGCACCTTTATACAAACATCCATTCTTTAACCCAGCACCTTTATACAAACATCCATTCTTTAACCCAGCACCTTTTTCTTAAAGAGGAAAACGATCCCATTGCTTGATTTATTAATTATATATAGCACACACTGCAAAAACATTCTGCCAAACTTTTCCCTTTCTTTCTCTTTAAAACCTGTTTGCCACTTTTTAATAACTGTCTAAATACCCGTTTGTTCTTACCGACAGAAAGATACCCATCAGAAATATGTCTTCCTTTATAACGTTAGGCACTTTATATTGTGATAATGAAATACTGGTTTTAGAGTGTAGGAGCTTTGTATCAGATCCCATGGTCAACCTACGTCAAACATTGGGCTGTAAACAGGCCGTCGCTACCTATTGTGCAAATGTGTGCATTGCACGCAGGCGGCCGACTTTAGGGTCGGCAAAAACATTATTCCAAGGTTACTTTTTTTTTATTATTAAATAGAAAAAAAAACTTAAATATTTTAAATAAATTCTAATTATTCCATTATCCTTTGAAAATATAAATGATATTCGTACATAAGAAATTATTTTGAGAACTCGAACAAATAAAATAGAGCAGCGTGCGAGGAATTCCCACGATTCTTTTCCATAAGCGCCTGCTTATTTCTAGCCTTGAATTTTCGAGGGTTGTTTGTAATATTTGTTTCGAGTCGAATAGCCCGCCCTATAAGTAGATCTATTTCCGGTTATTAAAAAGTCAATTTTAAAAGCATTTTCACTGGGACGGGGGCGCTAGTTCCTATCATATGAATTGGGGGGAGGGCGCAACGTACTGACAAACAGGGGCGTTATGGAGTGTGTGGTGAGAAGAGGTTAAGCGATTGATTAGTGGTTATGCAGTGACGAAATGAATGTACCTAGTGATCAATTACACTATTCATTGTAATATACCTGCCGCAGCTCATTATTTATAATCGTCACAGGTACAGGAGCATGAGCGAGTAGTCAGAACGAGATCAGTTTTTAATGTTTATCACAAAGAACCAAAAAGCCAGACTTCCGAATGCACATAAATCCGAAATAGTTCCTAGTGCATGATTCCTAGTTGTACTCGAGAGTTACAACAACTGCGTGAATATGAAAGGGAAAAATGGAATGGGCTACAAAAGATGGGTTTAAATCAAAGGGCACTTTTGGTACAGTGTCCAGCTCAGTCTTAATGTATTTTTGTTTCTAGAAAAAAAAGGGGTGGCATTTTTAAACATGGCTGGAAGGTTTTCTACACCGCAGCTGTTAGGTGGTAGATATAGGGTTAAATTCATGTTAGTACTTGATTGATACGTACAACTTGCTGCCTGCCTTGTGGTACTAGCTGCCTGCCTTGTGCTACTAGCTGCCTGCCTTGTGCTACTAGCTGCCTGCCTTGTGCTACTAGCTGCCTGCCTTGTGCTACTAGCTGCCTGCCTTGTGCTACTGGCTGCCTGCCTTGTGGTACTGGCTGCCTGCCTTGTGATACTAGCTGCCAGCCTTGGGGTAGGGCCTACTAGCTGCACGCCATTCCGTCTTCACAAGCCTTGTCCGCTTTCATCCCCTACCGTCCTGCAGAAGTGTTCCTAAAGAAACGAGCAATACGAAACTTTGAATCTAAGATTGATCCTTCGTGGGATTTACCTTTGTATTCGCCCACACATTTCGTTTATCTTTCATAGTTTGACTGGCTGCTGCTAGCACACAATCATCATGATGTGAGAAAAAATTAACTTGAAATAAATAAATCCAGAACATTTTTGCTAGCGGTGTAGAAGGCTGGAGGGGCCAATGGGATTTGGGTTCTAAAGACTGTCTGAAATTGATAGCATTAGCGACAAACATTCACTTCCGTTCGGCCTTGTCAGTAATTATTGACCTCAATTTGTGCAGATCGATGCATATTTGTGTTCGTTTCTTATGAGCATTCTCTCTGACTGACAGATCCAACTTCCAATCAATATATTGAAACAAAAAACAGGCCTGTTTCCTGGAGTGCTAATGCACCGTTGTCCCGATTTGCTATACGCTAAAACTTCAGAAAGTAAAATCAGTTCTGCTGACCTTCGGAACTGTCACTAATAAATATCCCGCATTGCACCATAAATCTAAACTGATAACCTAGCGATACTGTTGGTCGTGCTGACCTGAAAGTACTCACACACACACACACACACACACTTTTCACTATCTTTTTTACTTTTTTTTAAACAAAGAATATTTTAACATCTTGCTATATGTATCTATCTATCTAGTGCTATTAGAGCATGGAATGGGTTGCCTGAGTCAGCCAGGAAAACCAATGACTTGGCAGAATTTAAGTCATTGGTTAACATGCATGACTAGATGCAATCATATTCTTTTTTGAAGTAACGTCTGTATTTTATAAGATGAGATAAGATATGTATATCTATCTATCTATCTATCTATCTATCTATCTATCTATCTATTTAACTAACTATATATATATATATACTATTGGATAAATAACCGTTTCAAAATGGCGAGGCAGCTGGTGCACTCTCAAGAAAATGTCGTGGGACACACATCCCTTAACGAAGTTAAGCATGAGATGAGGGCAGAATATGTAGGTCGTAACTGGGTTTTCTTGGTTTCGTGGACTACTTTACTCATCTTTAGTCTTTGGACGACAATGAGCCTCCAAAAGAAAAGGTATTAGGCAACCTGCTTTGAAATTCATGTCCTCTAGAGTTTTAGGAATTGTTTATAGGAGAACTTCTTTTGTTGAGACAGCTGTCTTTATCTATCAGTCAGTACACTATTTTCCTCTCTATCAGTCAGTAGAGCTACTTAGCTACAGTAACAATAAAAAAACATTTTAAAAATATTTTTAAAATAAAGAGAATACCCACAATGTACAGCTTATAGAGCAATTATTTTGCTCTTAATAACTAATGAATGTTACATTTTTTTCGAAAAGGGAATATTTTTTTACCCCTAGGAATATCGTTAGAGCCGTTTTCGAGATCAGTTTCCAGGTTCCATAAAGGTACGAATTCAAAAAAGATATTGTAACAAAAAAAAACACAACAACATGAGCCAATTTGATAAGTCTATTAATTACATGTTTGTTTGTTTGTTTGTTTGTTTGTTTGTTTGTTGTTGTTTTGTTCTCTTTGAGCCTGCAGCTCTCATTACATACCTAGCATTGACAGAGTGTAAATGTTCCGTCAGAGTTACCTTCCCTTTCATAACAGGATAACACCGTTGATTGAGCTTTTGTTTGAGGGAAACACTTTCCTTGGCCATTAAACTGAATACAAATCTAAACATCCCCCCGCCACCCACCAGCACTAGTGTCTTGCTTGATAGCGTTTCAATTAACTTTGTGTATATTTTGTAAAGGCTGTATCGATTAGCGGATAAAGTAAATGCATTCTCTAATCAAGGAAAGAGTCGTATCCCTTGCTGAACACACACAAACACACACACACACACACACACATCTATGTATACATTATATATCTGTAAAGGACATGGACTCGTGATGTCCTACAAGGGGAAATAATTTGATAAAATGTGTTCCAATGAAGTCTCATGTATCGTGCATAACAATGTTAACCGCTTCTCTGATTCCCTCCCCCCCCCCTTTTTTGTGTCCCCCCCATCTCCCCCATGATTTCTCTCACCAATTAATCTAAGCCAAAGCAACGTCTTTGGGGTAAAGAAAACGATTGTAAGACAGAGGAAGTGGATTGTGGGAAATTTAAACTTAATTCAGCATCCAACAAAATCGACCCAGAATGCATTCGTTGTAAAAAAAAAAAAAAAAACAAGACACGATGAAATTCCTCTACAGCAATGATGTGCACTGTGCACCACGCAGTAAGCTCACTATAGCAGCACCGCATAAACACTACATGCGCAATGTGTACCATACATTTTATGAGCTTACTCTAGGGGCACCGAACAGACAATGCATGCGCAATGTCCACCATGCACTTAATAAGTTTACAATGGCGCGTAAACACTGAACAGACACTAGACACGCAATGTGCACCATTCACACTATAATCTCACTATATGAGCACTGCATAGACATAAAATTGCGCACCGTCTCTCCCACCTCGTTGGACAACAAATGTAATTAACGCTGTATTTATTTTGGGAAGGCGTGGCGATGTGACCCAGTTAAATGAGATGGAAATCCTTCTTGTCAAGGCAGCAAACACAGGCTTGGTGCCGTGGGCAAACGAATTATTGACTTTCACCAAGTTCTACAAATTAAGTGCAGCCCATGATGTACAAGACAAAATATGGAGAGAGAGAGAGAGAGAGAGTAGTTTAAGAGTGAATAATCAGCGAAGTATATGGTAATAGACTGGTAACGGGTCTATTTCAAATGTATTGTTGCTCCGTTAGTATTAGTCCACACAATTTTAATATTAAGTTCGTTAAGCGTCACATCTGTGGCCAACTGCTCTCGCTCTTCATTACTTCTTGCAAATGTTTGGTTTGGCTGTGGTCTTGTTTATTTGATGAATAACATAATTACTGTTTATCGGACGTGTTCTAAAAATATCCAGGACTGGACAGGGGCGGGTTTGGTGAGAGACAGGACGAAGCTATTCCAGAAGTTTCTATTAGTGTGATGACAAGCCGCTAGTTCTCAAAGTAGTTTCTCTTTGTCAGGGTTGCCATGCCCGGAATACAAAATTTGTAGTTCGGTATATACTGGCTACCAAAAGTATAAGATCAGTTTGGCAGTACTTTTCAATGTGTTCAGAGTGACTGGTATTTCAGATTGACTCTCACCTACCCCTCTACCCAAAGGTCCCCCATCAACTAGTTGATCATTTAATCGAATCTTTGTTTGTGGGATCTCGTCTCTTTGAGCTAAACTCGGGTTCTTTAGTATTGTTCTTCTATTTTTAAATTTTAATTTCCCTTTTGTGGAAGTGACGCTTGATCACTTTGTGACTCTCCAGGGGCGAATCCAGGCCCTAGAAATGAAATATTGTCATAAACGTAAAAATGTCGAACATTGTTGTTTCAATATGTCTATGAGAAGAGCGATAGGGAAATAGCACAATGAGAGAGTAAGAGAAAGAGCGGGACTAGAGAGAAATAGCAAGATGACAGAGAAAATGAGATAGAAAGAGGTCAGAAAAAAAAGGAAACTCTGACTATATTTCATGTAACAGAGCTACTTTAGTACACAGTGACCAAAACAATAACCCCCGACTGCTCGTCACTCCAACCATACGTCGGCCAACTTTCTTCTGGTCAGACATTTTGAATGACAGCTAATAATCATAGCTGCTGAGAGAATGCCGAGAATTTTTCCCTTTCTTTGATTGACGGCTAACAAATTGATCCCTGCCTCGTTCATAAATCAATGGCGTACAGGGGGGCGCCGCGCAATGACCAGGGTGGACCGCCGGATGAAGACGAAGGGGAAAAAAACATGGTCAGTCAATAGTTGTAGGTTGGGCTGTGGTTGTGGGTTGGGAGGGGACGTTTCATACTTCTTCCATCCCAATAGTTGTAGGTTGGGCTGTGGTTGTGGGTTGAGAGCGGACGTTTCATACTTCTTCCATCCCAATAGTTGTAGGTTGGGCTGTGGTTGTGGGTTGAGAGGGGACGTTTCATACTTCTTCCATCCCAATAGTTGTAGGTTGGGCTGTGGTTGTGGGTTGAGAGGGGACGTTTCATACTTCTACCATCCCAATAGTTGTAGGTTGGGCTGTGGCTGTGGGTTGGGAGGGGACGTTTCATACTTCTACCATCCCAATAGTTGTAGGTTGGGTTGTGGGTTGAGAGGGGACGTTTCATTCTTCTACCATCCCAATAGTTGTAGGTTGGGCTGTGGCTGTGGGTTGGGAGGGGACGTTTCATACTTCTACCATCCCAATAGTTGTAGGTTGCGCTGTGGTTGTGGGTTGGGAGGGGACGTTTCATACTTCTACCATCCCAATAGTTCTAGGTTGCGCTGTGGTTGTGGGTTGAGAGGGGACGTTTCATACTTCTACCATCCCAATAGTTGTAGGTTGGGCTGTGGTTGTGGGTTGAGAGGGGACGTTTCATACTTCTACCATCCCAATAGTTGTATGTTGGGCTGTGGTTGTGGGTTGGGAGGGAACGTTTCATACTTCTTCCATCCCAATAGTTGTAGGTTGGGCTGTGGTTGTGGGTTGAGAGGGGACGTTTCATACTTCTACCATCCCAATAGTTATAGGTTGGGCTGTGGTTGTGGGTTGAGAGGGGACGTTTCATACTTCTACCATCGAAATAGTTGTAGGTTGGGCTGTGGTTGTGGGTTGGGAGGGGACGTTTCATACTTCTTCCATCCCAATAGTTGTAGGTTGGGCTGTGGTTGTGGGTTGAGAGGGGACGTTTCATACTTCTACCATCCCAATAGTTGTAGGCTGGGCTGTAGTTGTGGGATGGGAGGGGACGTTTCATACTTCTACCATCCCAATAGTTGTAGGTTGGGCTGTGGTTGTGGGTTGAGAGGGGACGTTTCATACTTCTACCATTCCAATAGTTGTAGGTTGGGCTGTGGTTGTGGGATGGGAGGGGACGTTTCATACTTCTACCATCCCAATAGTTGTAGGTTGGGCTGTGGTTGTGGGTTGGGAGGGAACGTTTCATACTTCTACCATCCCAATAGTTGTAGGTTGGGCTGTGGTTGTGGGTTGAGAGGGGACGTTTCATACTTCTACCATCCCAATAGTTGTAGGTTGGGCTGTGGTTGTGGGTTGAGAGGGGACGTTTCATACTTCTACCATCCCAATAGTTGTAGGTTGCGCTGTGGTTGTGAGTTGAGAGGGGACGTTTCATACTTCTTCCATCCCAATAGTTGTAGGTTGCGCTGTGGTTGTGGGTTGAGAGGGGACGTTTCATACTTCTACCATCCCAATAGTTGTAGGTTGGTCTGTGGTTGTGAGTTGAGAGGGGACGTTTCATACTTCTTCCATCCCAATAGTTGTAGGTTGCGCTGTGGTTGTGGGTTGGGAGGGAACGTTTCATACTTCTACCATCGCAATAGTTGTAGGTTGGGCTGTGGTTGTGGGTTGGGAGGGGACGTTTCATACTTCTACCATCCCAATAGTTGTAGGTTGGGCTGTGGTTGTGGGTTGGGAGGGGACGTTTCATACTTCTACCATCCCAATAGTTGTAGGTTGCGCTGTGGTTGTGGGTTGGGAGGGAACGTTTCATACTTCTACCATCCCAATAGTTGTAGGTTGGGCTGTGGTTGTGGGATGGGAGGGGACGTTTCATACTTCTACCATCCCAATAGTTATAGGTTGGGCTGTGGTTGTGGGTTGGGAGGGAACGTTTCATACTTCTACCATCCCAATAGTTGTAGGTTGGGCTGTGGCTGTGGGTTGGGAGGGGACGTTTCTAACTTCTACCATCCCAATAGTTGTAGGTTGCGCTGTGGTTGTGGGTTGGGAGGGGACGTTTCATACTTCTACCATCCCAATAGTTGTAGATTGGGCTGTGGTTGTGGGTTGAGAGGGGACGTTTCATACTTCTACCATCCCAATAGTTGTAGGTTGGGCTGTGGTTGTGGGTTGGGAGGGAACGTTTTATACTTCTTCCATCCCAATAGTTGTAGGTTGGGCTGTGGTTGTGGGTTGAGAGGGGACGTTTCATACTTCTACCATCCGTATAGTTTTAGGTTGGGCTGTGGTTGTGGGTTGGGAGGGAACGTTTCATACTTCTTCCATCCCAATAGTTGTAGGTTGCGCTGTGGTTGTGGGTTGAGAGGGGACGTTTCACACTTCTACCATCCTAATAGTTGTAGGTTGGGCTGTGGTTGTGGGATGGGAGGGGACGTTTCATACTTCTACCATCCCAATAGTTGTAGGTTGGGCTGTGGTTGTGGGTTGAGAGGGGACGTTTCATTCTTCTACCATCCCAATAGTTGTAGGTTGGGCTGTGGCTGTGGGTTGGGAGTGGACGTTTCATACTTCTACCATCCCAATAGTTGTAGGTTGCGCTGTGGTTGTGGGTTGGGAGGGGACGTTTCATACTTCTACCATCCCAATAGTTCTAGGTTGCGCTGTGGTTGTGGGTTGAGAGGGGACGTTTCATACTTCTACCATCCCAATAGTTGTAGGTTGCGCTGTGGTTGTGAGTTGAGAGGGGACGTTTCTTACTTCTTCCATCCCAATAGTTGTAGGTTGCGCTGTGGTTGTGGGTTGAGAGGGGACGTTTCATACTTCTACCATCCCAATAGTTGTAGGTTGGGCTGTGGTTGTGAGTTGAGAGGGGACGTTTCATACTTCTTCCATCCCAATAGTTGTAGGTTGCGCTGTGGTTGTGGGTTGAGAGGGAACGTTTCATACTTCTACCATCCCAATAGTTGTAGGTTGGGCTGTGGTTGTGGGTTGGGAGGGGACGTTTCATACTTCTACCATCCCAATAGTTGTAGGTTGGGCTGTGGCTGTGGGTTGGGAGGGGACGTTTCATACTTCTACCATCCCAATAGTTGTAGGTTGCGCTGTGGTTGTGGGTTGGGAGGGGACGTTTCATACTTCTACCATCCCAATAGTTGTAGGTTGCGCTGTGGTTGTGGGTTGAGAGGGGCCGTTTCATACTTCTACCATCCCAATAGTTGTAGGTTGCGCTGTGGTTGTGAGTTGAGAGGGGACGTTTCATACTTCTTCCATCCCAATAGTTGTAGGTTGCGCTGTGGTTGTGGGTTGAGAGGGGACGTTTCATACTTCTACCATCCCAATAGTTGTAGGTTGGTCTGTGGTTGTGAGTTGAGAGGGGACGTTTCATACTTCTTCCATCCCAATAGTTGTAGGTTGCGCTGTGGTTGTGGGTTGGGAGGGAACGTTTCATACTTCTACCATCGCAATAGTTGTAGGTTGGGCTGTGGTTGTGGGTTGGGAGGGGACGTTTCATACTTCTACCATCCCAATAGTTGTAGGTTCGGCTGTGGTTGTGGGTTGGGAGGGGACGTTTCATACTTCTACCATCCCAATAGTTGTAGGTTGCGCTGTGGTTGTGGGTTGGGAGGGAACGTTTCATACTTCTACCATCCCAATAGTTGTAGGTTGGGCTGTGGTTGTGGGATGGGAGGGGACGTTTCATACTTCTACCATCCCAATAGTTATAGGTTGGGCTGTGGTTGTGGGTTGGGAGGGAACGTTTCATACTTCTACCATCCCAATAGTTGTAGGTTGGGATGTGGTTGTGGGTTGAGAGGGGACGTTTCATTCTTCTACCATCCCAATAGTTGTAGGTTGGGCTGTGGCTGTGGGTTGGGAGGGGACGTTTCTAACTTCTACCATCCCAATAGTTGTAGGTTGCGCTGTGGTTGTGGGTTGGGAGGGGACGTTTCATACTTCTACCATCCCAATAGTTGTAGATTGGGCTGTGGTTGTGGGTTGAGAGGGGACGTTTCATACTTCTACCATCCCAATAGTTGTAGGTTGGGCTGTGGTTGTGGTTTGGGAGGGAACGTTTTATACTTCTTCCATCCCAATAGTTGTAGGTTGGGCTGTGGTTGTGGGTTGAGAGGGGACGTTTCATACTTCTACCATCCGTATAGTTTTAGGTTGGGCTGTGGTTGTGGGTTGGGAGGGAACGTTTCATACTTCTTCCATCCCAATAGTTGTAGGTTGCGCTGTGGTTGTGGGTTGAGAGGGGACGTTTCATACTTCTACCATCCCAATAGTTGTAGGTTGGGCTGTGGTTGTGGGATGGGAGGGGACGTTTCATACTTCTACCATCCCAATAGTTGTAGGTTGGGCTGTGGTTGTGGGTTGAGAGGGGACGTTTCATTCTTCTACCATCCCAATAGTTGTAGGTTGGGCTGTGGCTGTGGGTTGGGAGTGGACGTTTCATACTTCTACCATCCCAATAGTTGTAGGTTGCGCTGTGGTTGTGGGTTGGGAGGGGACGTTTCATACTTCTACCATCCCAATAGTTCTAGGTTGCGCTGTGGTTGTGGGTTGAGAGGGGACGTTTCATACTTCTACCATCCCAATAGTTGTAGGTTGCGCTGTGGTTGTGAGTTGAGAGGGGACGTTTCTTACTTCTTCCATCCCAATAGTTGTAGGTTGCGCTGTGGTTGTGGGTTGAGAGGGGACGTTTCATACTTCTACCATCCCAATAGTTGTAGGTTGGGCTGTGGTTGTGAGTTGAGAGGGGACGTTTCATACTTCTTCCATCCCAATAGTTGTAGGTTGCGCTGTGGTTGTGGGTTGAGAGGGAACGTTTCATACTTCTACCATCCCAATAGTTGTAGGTTGGGCTGTGGTTGTGGGTTGGGAGGGGACGTTTCATACTTCTACCATCCCAATAGTTGTAGGTTGGGCTGTGGCTGTGGGTTGGGAGGGGACGTTTCATACTTCTACCATCCCAATAGTTGTAGGTTGCGCTGTGGTTGTGGGTTGGGAGGGGACGTTTCATACTTCTACCATCCCAATAGTTGTAGGTTGCGCTGTGGTTGTGGGTTGAGAGGGGCCGTTTCATACTTCTACCATCCCACTATTTGTGGAGATATATATGGATCAGCACTGACCAAGACTTGTTTATCTCTGGACCATGCACACGTATGATGAGCAATGTCCCGTCGACAAGTTCCGAGAACATTTTGAAGCCTTTGTTCATTCCACTGCACGGTAAATAATTAGAGTGAAAACATTTTCAGTACTTAATATACAGTCAATTGTAAGTAAAGTAAATAACCTTCTGACCTTGCGATCTACGGCGCAAACGATGTTTCATCACAAAGACCGACAGACTTTACCCAACTTAGGTCAGATACTTTGATATAGTAAGAATTCAGTCTTCGCTGGAATTTTGAGACGCCTCGGACCGGAAGCAAAGCGCTTTACCACTCAGCCTCTAATAGTGTATACAAAAGTATTCATGCACAAAGATTGCAATCTAAAAAATGTGTTTAATATGTGTATACATGTTCCTTCAGAGTTGAATATTGTATATTTCCTATTTCTAACCTCCCGCATGGGATGGCATCGGGCAGGGTATGAAACCGGAACCATAGAGACGTATGTCACACGACCAGGCAGCCATCTACGCACCATCGGCCTCGCCTTGCCAAGAATATTAGATATATGTTGTTATTATTGTGTTGTTGTTTTTCAAAAGTCATATACTATAAGTACTAAGTAATGATGACAGACAAAAAAGTGTGTCTTAATGTCAGGTTCACTGAAAACAAATTGTGATGAAACATAAAAGAATATTTCCCTTTTTGAACAAATTGAGTTGCACTGCGTTCTATAAATAGATCAAATCACGCTGAAATGTAGTGTACATTACTTTAACGGCTATAAGAGATTTTAAATTGACCAATGGGATACGAGCACATTAAATTTGAACACAATTAGAATGCATAACCAATGCATTAAGAGAGGCCTGGGAAAGACAGGGTGTGGAGTGGAAGAAGAAAAAATGAGAGCAATTATTATATTTTTAAAAATGCGTCAATGGTAGGCAAAGAAAATATCAAGAACACATTTCTTCTCGTCCTCTTTTGTTTTTCTAACGAAATCTGCACACAGACACAATGAACAAAACCCCAAGTAATTTAAAATCTAAATTATTGCTTCTATTAAAGGAACGGAGTTGCCCATTCCGACATGACCAATCATACATCATATTACATTTTTTTGTAATCTTTCGAGATGCTTCTCTTGTTTCTTCCGATACTCATTGGCCTTTGAGCAAATAATGTAGACAAGATTGTTGGAGTGGCAGTTTAGACCAATAGCGCGTTG
>JAZGLO010001221.1:0-11580 GCA_036873155.1 Biomphalaria sudanica | reverse complement strand
TGGTTGTGGAGGCTGAATGGATTAAAGTATAATCACAAGGTAGTCTGTTTTAAGTTTTAGTTCAAGTTGAAAAATACTGGGCTGGAGGTTGAAAGAAGTGAGAGACTTGAGACAGAAGTCTATTATTAGTCAGTTATAGTTTGTTTCTACATCTACTATAAGGTTGAATCTGTTTATAGGTACAAATATAGGTTGTATTGAGTTTTGTTTTCAAAGAAGTTTGTTTATGTTTATTTCAAGTTCTATATTGAAAATGTAATCAGCCTACATCGGTTCAGTTGTACTATGTGTTTGGAGCTTCAAACCGACGACCGAGAAATTTATTGTTTAAAAATAATAATTGTGCGAAATTTCAGCTTGATCCGAGATTGTGTGTAGTAGCAATAACGTTTTACAAATTTTTTACCAGACAGACAGACAGGCAGGCTGATAAGATATAAGGAAGATATTTTGAAGATATTCAAGTCTAAACGTTTTCGTCAATGGGTATTCCCACGTCTCTGTCTCTTTTTTCATCAACCATTTTCTTCTCTTGTGCCTGCTAGATGGTTAGGCTTGCCCTGGGTGTGGCAAATTATGTAGATCACATCTGGGGCTGCGCAGCCTCGGGCAATAATGCATTCCTCACTAATCTTCGGACTCGAAAACAAGCCTTATTATTATTATTACCTGCTGTGGTTGCGACCCCCTTTAGGGTCGACTGACGATTTGCAAGGGGTCGCAAAAGACCATCAACAAAATGGATTTTTTTTTCCTATTGCTGTGTTTGTGTGTGTGTGTGGGGGGGGGGTTGCGGCAGAGGGGGGATTGTAAAAAGGGGTCGCCGAGCTTAAAAGGTTAAGAATCGCTGTGCTAGATGCATTTACATGTTAGTCAAAGTACAAGGACTACATTAGTATTAACACACGTTCACACAGTCAATAAAACTGGAATGGAAAGTATAAACCTCTTTAACGTAACACAAGACCTACGTTGTAACATAATATGTGTCTCACTTCAAACTGACCTAACAGTGTTGACCTAACGACCTTTGACATTTGAACGTTACTTTGAAAACAACAAAAGCAAAAAACTACATCCCACTAAAAAAAAAAAATTCTAAATCTATTGAACAAAATAAAAAAACAAACAAAAAAAAAAACCTCGGCATCTGATTTGCCCCTAGTGGTCAAGAAAGCAATGGACACGATATTTCTTCTCATGTCTGGATGTCGTTGTTGATACGTTCAAAGAGTAACAAGGCAGACGTACCAATAAGATAGATTGTGAGTACACGCGCAAGACTTTCTGTGTGTGTGAGTGAGTGAGACCCAACATTGAAAGCAGGACGTTTGGGTGCGTTTCATAGCGTGTTTGTGAGAGAGAGAGAGAAATAAAAGAAAGCGAGAGAGAGACAGAAAGAGAGAAGAATGAATGAAATAGAAAGGCTTGATTCAGCTACTTTGGGACACGACTTTCAGTGTTAACACAGTACATGTAATTCTCTTAGTAATTTCAACGTACTGTTGATCAGACTAGCAATCTGTTTGGGATCTAACAAACATTCCTATACATGTGCAGTTCTTTACAAAACAAAACTTGTTATGTATTAAAGCACAATTTCACTGGTATACGTTTGTTTTAGCAGATTGCCCTAGGCTTTTTATTAATGCTTTGGTATATCATTGAAATATATCTGACATTATATATGACTGACTGTCTTAGACAAAAAGAAACATTAAACAATAACTTACTGTCAGGTTACATTGCTAGAAGGAGTAGAAGAGAGATGAATGTATTGAAGTTTGTAATAGAGAGACAAAGATGTTTCTGTTTACAATCGGAGGACACGGTGAAGATAGATGGCTGCTAGTATACAGTTTCAAAGACATATTTTCCATTACAAATTATTAACTATGTATTTTTCTTAACAACAAAACTTTGCTTGTAAGTCACGTGATAAATTAGAATTGTCTTTTACTGTCTGAACAGTTTCCACATAGATATTAACAATTCAGTGAAGTACATTGAACATTTCCCCCCTAATATTTTTATATATACAAAAATGACGAATGTCAGGATGGGCAGACGTCTCAAGTAATTAGTGACTTCCCGGCAGCTCGGGTCTTATGACGGTTCTCCCCTCCCCTAGCTTACCCCCGCTCCACCAGAAGTCCCTTCCATGTCACCATCCAAAATACTTCTTTGTGACCGCCCAGGGAGCTAGGACGCGACAGGGATGCCAGATGTGACCTGTGGAATCAAGAAACAAAACAGCAACCTCATTACATCCTCTTTCCTCGAGCTCATAAACAGACCACGTGACGACATATGCCCAACTCAATCCGTGTCACATTTCTTTTTAATAGGATTCAGAGGAAGTTTTAAGTTTTTATTTTTTTAATGACGATTCTAATGATCTATCTAAAAATATCTGTCACGTAACTTGTAATCAACAATCGTTTTTTCATCAAAGATTTCTTCCAGGCAAACAAACCACTATGCTGCATCAAGCAGAGTTTTAAAATCGGAGGGTCCAAGGTCCGTGCCCCTGTCAGGACTTCGCTAAAATTTATTCTGTATTTTCTCTTATTAAAAAACGTGGTCCCTGTACTTTATATGTTTAATATGTGTCTTTCATTGTTTCAGTAATTTCCTTTACGTTTTTAGTCAGGTAACTTTTCCCATTAAAGATGTTCAAATGAAACCGAAACAAACTCTAAGATATGTTGTTTAAATTTCAGATTAATCTTGATTACAAACATATATAGAGTTGGTATTAAGGTTAATGTCACAATATGAGGTCCTTAGGCGACATTAGGTCTCGCAAAGACCTTCCTGCAGGGAACAGTACCACAAAAATAAGAAGCTGGCTGAAAGAACGGGAATGTCATTGCAAGAGACTCTAGGCCAGTGATTCCCAAAGTGGTCTATATAGACCCTCAGGGGTCTACGAAGACTTCCAAGGGGTCTACGAAAGTGAAACAATAAATTGGGATGTCCACGGGGGTCTACGATAATGGATTTCATTTAAAGCAGGTCATGACTTTAATTTTCAGATGCTATTTCTAATTATTTCATTCACGAATATATGATTTGTACTTTATTAATCCTTAAATATTCCTGCTAATCAAAAAGAAAATTGTTGTATTGAATTTCAATACCGATTTAAATAGCTTAATTGTGTCAAAATTTAACTAATGCTTAAAAAAAACAAATATTTTAATCGGGATTCATTTCTTTCTTGTCCACTAAGCGGTTGGTTGCCTAAGTGACTAAGTATTTACGTTGGACTCCCTCTGCAGGGTCATTGGAGATGATGTCATCCTGAGAAAAAAGGTAAAGGTTTGAACAACCTTCGAACTCTCAAAGATAAAAACGAATTATTTGACACAAACCTACATCTGATATTATTTAACGAATTTCTTTAAGCAACAATACAGTTCAAGGGCACATCGGTGGTATGTGTTATAACACTAAAAGCTTCTTGTGCTTATGAAATTCTTTGCAAATGACATATACAGTTTGGGATCAGCCGTGTCGAAGGCTCTGACTTGGTGTAGCGCTTTGTGGCTGCAAACTGCCTAAAGTCGCCGTGTTGGGGTATAGTTGCACGGCAGCAGAGGTTTGAATTCAGTTTTTCTTCTGCTCGGTGGGTTGCAAATGAAGGCTAATGAGTCCCTCCTGCCAAAGCTTAGTGGTTTAGGCGCCAGTTACTCGCCTTGGCCCTTTCTCCTGTAAATGAAAAGTTTCGCGGACCCATTGTTTGCAATTTATAAGTTAAGCAAGGGTCTAACGTAATCCAAAAAACATGGCAAGTGGTCTACAAGACAAAAAAGTTTGGTAAACACTGCTCTAGTCAATACAAAGACGTGTACAAACTTTTTACCCGACACACAAAGTTGATATAAGCTTTGAAAGAAAAAGACAACACAGTTTATCCTTATCGTACTTTGAAACAAACAGCAAAATCTTTCCATAAAAACTTCTCAGACAAATGAAAGAGATAGTTTATTTAGCTATTCAGAATGTTAATATAGAAACTTATGACGAAGAACAAGGTGATAATGCAGATAATTGGGCTGAATAGTAACGTTCTTTTAAAAACTATCTACATCGTAGTTTCAATCCTGTAAAAAAAGCGAAACAAAGACCTAGGGCCATGGGGCAATGGGCTTGTCAACTAAGAATGAAACCTAGGCTTGAGACGTCGGCATAAGAAGTAGGCAAGAGACGTAGGCGTGAGACCGTAAAACATAATCATGGATGGTAAGAATAAGATCTAGACTTATCACGAGACGTAGGCGTGAGACGTAGGCATACGGTCTAGATGGAACGTGTGTATGTGATCGAGGCATGGTACGTAGACGTGAAATCTAAGTATGAACTGTAGGAATAAGACGCTGCTAAGCGACGTATTTATGAGATCTAGGTCTGAGACAAAGGCATGATACCTAGTAACCTAGCCATGAGGCCTACTGCATATGACGTAACCACGAACCGTCGGAATGGGACGTAAGCATGAGCTCTAGACAATGGACGTAGACGTGAAACATAGACATGATATATAGACATAAAGAGGTAGACATGAGAAAAGTGTAATAGAACTTACGCATGGTGTTTTATATGACCTATATTTGAACGCAACACATAATACATACCTAAACAATATACATTCCGAAAAAGAAAATGGTTACAGAAATAATACCTAAAATCTAGCTTCCAAAATATGAAAATATAACACACCTTAATGTTTATCGCCACTGTTTGTGGGAACACCAAATGTTCAACATTTTATACATTTTCAAAGAAATCACAATTCCCTCAGTTCCCAAACGCCCCCCCCCCCAAATCCAAATGAAATTCTGATTTTCAAACGTTACAATGTCGTCCGGAAATGAATCAATATTTATCAACATGCTACATAGCTACACTTCTTTATTGCTGTTTATATTACACAGAGAAACAAGGAAAAACAACTCTGGTAATCAATAACTAGAAACGAGTTGTCTACCCCTTTTTTTTTTTTTTTACACAAAAATAGTTTTAACATTATAGACATTGGTAATTTGTATTATTTAAGCCCCATTTCCATTTAAACAAATAGATCTAGTAATTTTATTTGATTTTTTTTAGTAACAGTAATGACAAACTCCATGCAACGATATCTGTTTAATATCCAGTCGAACATGGAATAAACAACATCAGAAAAAAGAAGATATAAAATGATTGCCCAGATTGCCAGGAAGACATGGAGAAAAAATGAATGATAGTTCATTAACTTAATATGTTCCTCTATCGTGACTTATAAAGCGTAAATATTTTTTTTATCAGGCAATTGACTTGTAAAGCCTATTCCACAATGTGACCACTGGAATATGGTTGACCTTGGTCAACTCATGTTCCTTAGAATGGAAAATTATGACATCCTAGCCCAGACCTGCCACTGAACGGTGGTAGATGACAGAGGCAAGAGTTCAAAGACGGGAACATCAAAATGGCAGCCCAAAGCGCATACATCACGACCAGTCAGTTATCCCGACGAGCCATACATCCTGGGTTCAATTTCATTCATAAAACATATCGAATTCCTTCACCATACAAGGATTGCACTTATCTGGAAACCCAAAAACGTCCTAAAGAGATCTACTAGACCTTTGGTCACAAGGAGAATGATGTAGCCAGACCTGCTAGACCATTGGTCACTCAGAGAATAACGTAGCCAGACCTGCTAGACCCTTGGTCACTCATAGAATGACGTAGCCAGACCTGCTAGACCCTTGGTCACTCATAGAATGACGTAACCAGACCTGCTAGACCCTTGGTCACTCAGAGAATGACGTAGCCAGACCTGCTAGACCCTTGGTCACTCAGAGAATAACGTAGCCAGACCTGCTAGACCCTTGGTCACTGAGAGATGATGTGGCCAGACCTGCTAGACTCTTGGTCACTCAGAGAATGACGTAGCCAGACCTGCTAGACCCTTGGTCACTCAGAGAATGACGTAGCTGTCAACAGAACGATGGTAAGAAACTGAGATCAAATCCAAAGTATATTTGGCTGTCCACGACAGTGGGGAAGGGACAAGTTCAGTCTAACGGAATTATCGTCAGGTCTCAGTTTTATTTACAAGTTTCCAATTGCCAATTGTTGTGTAATGATAAATAGTTGTTTTTTATTAGATTAACTTGTTGTTTTTGTTTATTCATTTTTTTTATATTTATACCTAGATCGGCAGAACTTGAAATAATTGGGCGTAATGGTAAACAGCATCCTCAAGAAAGATAAATAGGTAGATAGATAGATGATAGATAAATAGATGATATATATATATATATATATATATATATATATAGATAGATAGATAGACAGATTAGATAGATAGATAGATAGATAGATAGATAGATAGATATATATATAGATAGATAGATAGATAGATAGAAAGAAAGATAGATAGATAGATAGATAGATAGATAGAATGATAGATAGAATGATAGATAGAATGATAGATAGTATGATAGATAGAATGATAGATAGAATGATAGATAGAATGATAGATAGAATGATAGATAGAATGATAGATAGATAGATAGATAGAATGATAGATAGATAGATAGATAGATAGATAGATAGAATGATAGATAGATAGAATGATAGATAGATATATTGATAGATAGATAGATAGATAGATTGATAGATAGATAGATTGATAGATAGATAGATAGATAGATTGATAGATAGATAGATAGATAGAATGATAGATAGATAGATAGATAGATAGATAGAATGATAGATAGATAGATAGAATGATAGATAGATATATTGATAGATAGATAGATAGATAGATTGATAGATAGATAGATTGATAGATAGATAGATTGATAGATAGATAGATTGATAGATTGATAGATTAGAAAGATTGATAGATTAGAAAGATAGATAGATTAGAAAGATAGATAGATTAGAAAGATAGATAGATTAGAAAGATAGATAGATTAGAAAGATAGATAGATTAGAAAGATAGATAGATTAGAAAGATAGATAGATTAGAAAGATAGATAGATTAGAAAGATAGATAGATTAGAAAGATAGATAGATTAGAAAGATAGATAGATTAGAAAGATAGATAGATTAGAAAGATAGATAGATTAGAAAGATAGATAGATTAGAAAGATAGATAGATTAGAAAGATAGATAGATTAGAAAGATAGATAGATTAGAAAGATAGATAGATTAGAAAGATAGATAGATTAGAAAGATAGATAGATTAGAAAGATAGATAGATTAGAAAGATAGATAGATTAGAAAGATAGATAGATTAGAAAGATAGATAGATTAGAAAGATAGATAGATTAGAAAGATAGATAGATTAGAAAGATAGATAGATTAGAAAGATAGATAGATTAGAAAGATAGATAGATTAGAAAGATAGATAGATTAGAAAGATAGATAGATTAGAAAGATAGATAGATTAGAAAGATAGATAGATTAGAAAGATAGATAGATTAGAAAGATAGATAGATTAGAAAGATAGATAGATTAGAAAGATAGATAGATTAGAAAGATAGATAGATTAGAAAGATAGATAGATTAGAAAGATAGATAGATTAGAAAGATTAGATAGATAGATAGATAGATTGATAGATTAGAAAGATAGATTAGAAAGATAGATTAGAAAGATAGATTAGAAAGATAGATAGATTGATAGGTATATTTGATAGATTAGAAAGATAGATAGATTGATAGATTAGAAAGATAGATAGATTGATAGATTAGAAAGATAGATAGATTGATAGATATATTTGATAGATTAGAAAGATAGATAGATTGATAGATAGATTGATAGATAGATTGATAGATAGATTGATAGATAGATTAAAAGAGTTTGAAAGAGATAGATTAATAAAGTAATATATTAATACATGATAGACAAACTTAATGCATAGTCTAGTAGTTTATTGCAACATCAAAGCCTACACAAGGCAATACTAAAGTGAATTTCAGATAACTCCCTAAAACAATATTAAACTTAATTAAATTCTTGACCTCACATTTTAATTGCTTTTTAAAAACATCTTTCATTTTCTAATCAACAGTTCTTCAAAGAAAATGCCTGTCTTTGTGACGGGTCTGTTTACTCTCTTTTAACCTCTCTCTCTCTCTTTCTCTCTCTCACTCTTCCTTACACACACACACCTACACACATTTAAACACACATTTAAACACTCAGACATCGTGCTGTTTGAAATTGGTTGGTCTAAGAGTCGAAGGGACTAGAAGTATTGAGTAGTGGAGTGGATTATGGAACCCGTAGAATCCTATAGAAAAATGTAAAGTTACATAAGAGGAAAATATAAAGAAAAATGAGAGAGAGAAGAGAGAGAGAGAGAAGGAGAGATAATGTAGGTGAGATTAAATAGAGGCCTGTGTAAGCTTAGCTTACTTATAAATTCTCATTGAACTGTATATTGGTAACGTTAATTACAGGGACAATAAATGTTCTCGCCAATGATTATACAGTACTATATGCAGTGTTTTAAAAATTTTATACGCAAATGGTTATAGGTCGCCATCCAGCAATCTTTATCAAGTATCGTTTAAGAGGAAAAGTCTGAAGTTCAAATGTTATTTCCTTTTTAGCCAAAATTTTTGTTTCTTAGTCCTGTGTGTCCTACCCCTCCTCTTCTTCAGCTACAAATTCGCCCAGAACTTGTCCTCCCAGTCGAGAGCTCCCAAAAGACAGCGGACAAAGTTTTCAATTTGTTGTCCCCCTTCAGCCCCTGACCTCTCATGAAGCAGTTAATAAGAGTTGGTCATGTTTGAAACTTTCCAGTCCCTGTAGGGGGGACAACCCAGTCAATTAACAGTGTGTCAGAGTTGAGACGGAAAAAGCATGATCTAAAATGGTATAATTTTCCAGCTATATATTGTAATGTCAAAGAAACAATGTATGTCGCAATATATGTTATACATATATTGATCTAACAATCTATGGTGTAAAATACGTTAAAATAAATTGACAAATGTAGCTCTGTCTCAAAATATGGATACGAACTATTTTATGCTGATAGATTAATATATGTAAAAGTGTTTGTTTTGATAAGATCGAAATAAATAAATTGTTCTACTTCAATCATAAATTACACTATTATTGTTGAAATAAAAAAAAACAATTAAATTCCTTTTTTTTTAAAAAGATAATACCTCTCTTAAACAGCTTTTAGAAGGATAGTTGTTTTTTTTCTTTTGATAATCAATGGATTTTAGTTAAAAACAACAACAATGGAACATATTTTACCTCAGAAAAGAAAAAAGTAACCGTGGCAGCAAACATGAAAGGTCTAAAACATCATGATGACTAGTTTTCAATATCTTTTCTAGTTTCTGTTACTTAACCGGGACGGACGAACGGACAAACAACACAAAACTAAATTTATCTCAAAATATGAATACATAAATAAATCATTTACGCTCTTGGAATAATGTACATAGAAACTATTCTATTAATGAGTTATAGGGCTTAAGGACCGAAATCAAGGTGATGCTCTACTAAACTCACTTCAATCACTAATTACACTGTATTATGGACAGAAACATGAAATCTTATTAAAATGTAGTCTTATTGTGACACAAATATCTGCATTGGTAACCAATGTAATAAAAGATTTTTTTTTCAAAGAAAGAAAGTCATAATGTTCTTATATATTGAAAAGTACAAAGTCGATTAGAAGCACATGTAGTCTATTTATATGTAGTTCAGACGTGTAGAGACAAAATATCTAAAATAATCTAAGTACCTATATATATTACTAGTATTACCCACCGGCTTCGCCCGGTTATTTGTTTATTTTATTATTACATTCTTCAAAGGCTCACATAATACTTTGGCCTACACCCCTCTTTTTTTTTCACTTTTAATAAAAAAATGCCGACGTCTCAACAGCTACATTTCGGCCAGTGTATTGTAGTATAGGCTACGTTTCATTGGAGCGGCCCGTTTTAAATCGCCCTCCCAAACACACTCACACTTCTGCTCTGTGAACTCACGTTTCTCTCTCCTTGCGTCACGTGACACGATTCACTTCAAAGTGAAACAGGAAAAACAGAGTGAAACACAACCGACATAACAGGTAATCACGACACGTCTGTCTGTATTTATAATAAACCTTAGTGATATAATGAGTAAACAGTTAAATCCACAAATTCCAAGATAGTAAATACATAAGACTATTCAGAAGCATATATCAGGTTGTAGCTTGGGATGAGATGAGTCGAAAAAGCTAAGGCGACTGAAAAAAGAAAATAAATGACAATTATTGGTCGTGTGTCACAACTGGGCCTACATAGATATACACTATACAGGTTCACACAAAAGATTTCGAAACGTAGTGGAGAGACTAAGTACGCTTGAACTTGGCTTGGCTTCGCTACCTATGAAGGGTCTCGAGGTTCGACACCCGACACTAGCAGAGTTGTGTTTACTGAGCGCCTAAAGGCATCACGGAAAACCTGCTCCCAGATACCCCTCCCCCACTGGTTCACAAATGAGATTAGACCATAGCGCTCTGAGCATGCTAGAAGCATGAATGTAGCGCTATATAAAAGCTATAATTATTATTATTATTATAGTTACAGCCTCAGTTGCTAAGTAAGCCAATAAAACAAGTAGCACAGGGGAAATGATTGGGTGGTCCAGAACATTGTTTGTAGTTTTTTTATCACACTAAACATTATATCATACATCAACATTGTGACCTACAGTCAATGGTCGGCATCCCTGAATGGAAACGAGTTACACAGTCGGGTGATGTTCTCAAAAAAGAAAAAAAAATTCCCACCAAAACGCAGCTATCTTAAAGATCGTGTATTACTATCTATAACCCCAAAAATATTTTGAGAATGAGAGTAGGAAAGTATATCTCCCAAAGAGAATCTTACAAGGAAACAAAAATCAAAATAAAAAAACGGATCGATTGGCGGTGACTTGGATATGAGGCTGTACAGTTTTCTCCAAACTCTTCCATCTTTGACAAATACGAAGCAACGCGAATTACGATTCAAAACAAGACTCACTACAGAAATGCTATGTTATATAAAACTTGTGCAAAAAATAAAAATCGTTTCTTCAAAATAGAAATAATAATCTGGTAAATATAAAAGAAATTCCAGACCATTTCTGAATAATCGTCTTGCTAAACTGGGAACACAAATTTAGTTTTATTAGAAGGTACACATTTTGACTCGTCCTCTTCAACTTGAAATCAATAGCTGCATCAGTTCCAAGGTGGTTCATCATTTGTAATGTGACTGGGTACTTGAAGTAGCATAGATTGTTTTCTTTCTTTTCACAGGTTGATCTTCTCTCAGACTTTTCATTCTTCTGTACTATACAGAGTATCTATCTATCTATCTATCTATCTATCTATCTATCTATCTATCTATCTATCTATTTATCTATCTATCTATCTATATATCATCTATCTATCTATCTATCTATCTATCTATCTATCTATCTATCTATCTAAACCTCTGTATATG
The DNA here is from genome assembly GCA_036873155.1 of Biomphalaria sudanica. Classification (NCBI taxonomy): domain Eukaryota; kingdom Metazoa; phylum Mollusca; class Gastropoda; family Planorbidae; genus Biomphalaria; species Biomphalaria sudanica. The sequence continues at coordinate 63 of JAZGLO010001221.1, read as the reverse complement.
TGAATGTGTGACAGACAGAGATAGAGATAGACGACGATAGAGAGGTGACAGTGAGAAATCATT